>JASAMV010003771.1:0-98059 GCA_030248065.1 Rhynchonema sp. JSB1_4
GGAAAAATATTGGAAAAAACGGTTTTTTTTTGCAACTGTTTCCAAATATATTTTGGAAAAATACGCAAATATACTTTTGAAGTACATTGACCTAAAATTCAATACATTTTAGGCCTAATGTCTAGTTTAGGCAAAATATTGGGAAATTAGTGCACCCGCTGCAGGACCAGTGTATGAGCTACCTTGGTCGGGGAACTCAGCGTCCTGCAGAAGGGGTCCCCCTCCCCCAGGACGATATTGGCCAATTCAATACCAATCCAACCGATAGCGATACCAATAAAAACTGGTATTGGTATTGGGTGGATCGTATTGGGTATTGGGATTGGTGCCCATGCCTAATTGCGACCTGCTTCGTCACCGGGTAAAGCAAGAGCATCCTGGCGCTTTCGTACGCGCCCAACGTTACTGCTAACACTAGTGGCGTGCGTTGTCGAGGATCGCTTTGCTCCGATCGCTCGCGCCCGTGACAATTCCCGCTTCCTTCAGTTGCTTTTTCAGCTGTTCCAAAATCATCGTGCTATACTGGGCCAGCCTGCAACGGGCTTTCGTGCCCCCACCACCTTCCGCCGATTTCATTGTTAAATCCAACTGTTGTATCTCTGGTCTCTTCTATTCCGCAAGTGTTTCATCATCATAATCTTACTTGCGACAAATTTATGACAATTCTTGCCTTAATTTCATACTTCTGTGTGTTAAATTTTAGAAGATTGACTAATTTTAATGCAGGGTTTTTTTCAAAATTTACTAGGGCTGCAACTTAGGTGCAACCCCCAATTTTTAGGTGCAACTGGGCGGAGTAGGTGCAACCCCTATTTTGGACAAAAAACGCCAATTTTAGGCATTTTTGCCAGGTTGTGTGTTCAATGCTATTTGCGTGCTTTTCAGTGTAGTTCCTGGTCCGGCGCGGCGGCTGGAATAATTAATCCTTTTTTTCGTGCGGCGGTTAGTGTACCTACCTGGGGGAAAGGGGGAAAGACCCAAATTCAGGAAAAAGTCGCTTTTAAGGTAGAAAATTTGACCGATTTCTCGCCTTTTCCGGAAACAATTCTCCATAAAAAGGGTATTTTGGCGACTTTTGACAACATCGACCTAAAAATCACCCATTTTAGGCCAAAAAATGCCCATTTTAGGCCTAAAATTGCCTATTTTAGGCAAAAAGTGAGGCGGTTAGTGTACCTGGCGCGGCGGTTAGTGTACTAGTGTACCTTGGTCGCGGCGGTTAGTGTACCTTAGGGGGGGACCCCCTCCCCCCAGGAACTACACTGGTGCTTTCAGAAGTTCAATAAGGTTGTAAAGCAATGAATGCCTTTTCCTTTAGCAAAAGCAAACTTTTCAGGGGAAAGTTCAACATTTTGCAGCACATTTTGTACTAGTTTCATTATTGAGAACCGATTGAAGAAGAAAAAATAACAGTAAAATTTTCATGTCATCATATCCACATTTTGGGGGTCACGTACCATGAATCTCAATTAATTTGCTGTTCATTTACTTTGTGTGGGGATCTAATACTGTTGTCATGCTCTGCTCTTAGCCCCAGCTGTGTATAGTTTGTGGTGGGGGGGGTTATCTTTTTTTAATTAAACTAGGCAAATGAAGCTCAGGCCCCCCATCTTTTTTGGGATAGGCCGCAAAAGGAGGAACAACCCCTATTTTGGAACAAAAAAAGGCCAATTTTAGGCTTTTTTGCCAGGTTGTGTGTTTGATGCTATTTGCGTGCTTTTAGAAGTTCAATAAAGTTGTAACGCAATGAATGCCTTTTCCTTTAGCAAAAGCAAACTTTTCAGGGAAAGTTCAATATTTTGTAGCACATTTTGTACTAGTTTCATTTGAGAACCGATTGAGAAGAAAACGAAACAGTAAAATTTTCATGTCACCATATCCACATTTGGGGGTCACGTACGAATCAATTACTTTCGCTGTTCATTTACAGTGTGGGTATCTAATACTGTTGTCATGCTCTGCTCTAGTTCTAGTCAGTGTAGTTCCTGGGGGAGGGGGGTCCCCTCCTAAGGTACACTAACCGCCGCGACCAAGGTACACTAGTACACTAACCGCCGCACCAGGTGCACTAACCGCCGCAATGTTTGCCTAAAATAGGCATTTTAGCCCAAGATGGGCATTTTAGGCCTAAAATGGGTAATTTTCAGGTCAATGTTGTCAAAAGTCGCCAAAATACCCTATTTATGGAGAATTTTTTTCCAAAAAAGGGCAAAAATAGGTCAATTTTTTTACCTCAAAGAAGGACTTTTTCCTGAATTTTGGTCTTCCCCCCTCCTTCCCCCCACAGGGAGGTACACTAACCGCCGCACCGACAAAGTGGGTAGGTTCACTAACCGCCACGCCGGACCAGGAACTACGCTGATCCTAGTCAGTGTAGTGGCTGGGGGATGGGGGGGATTCCCCCCTAAGGAGTAGGTCCTTGCAACCACCCCTTGGGGGGGATGGGGGGGAAGGGTAGGTACCTTGCAACCACCGCGGAGGAGGCAAAAATAGGTGTTTTTCGACCTCAAAACCTCAAAAATCGCGCGCTCCGCGCGCAAACCTCCATATAATAGCTATTTTGGGCAAATTTTCGGCCAAAATGCAAAAAAGTACCATTTTTCGGCCAATTTTGCAGAAAAAAGCATGCAAAAAACACCCTTTTTTCGGACCCCAGGGGTACCTTGCAACCTTCTGGAGGCTGGGTAGGGGGGTACCTTGCAACCATCTGGATCCATCCCCCCAAGGGTACCTTGCAACCATCTGCCTGCCACTACACTGATCCTAGTACAGCATGTATTTGTTTTGAATCTTATCACCAGCACACCAGGTACTAACTGTGTACGAAATCAATCAATCAGATCAATATTTTTTGTCGATGTCGACCAAATGCTTCGATGGAATTTATTGGAAGGAATGAAAAGCCGCGCAGCGCATTTTTTTGTTTCTAAGCTTTCCAACCTTAAAAGATGCTGTATAAATGCTAAATTAAGCAAATAAGGGCCCACAATTTCCCACCTAACCTTGAATTTTTAGGTGCAATTCTGATTTTTTAGGTGCAAATTGCACCTAAAAAGTGTCTAAAAAAACTGTTTTGTCTAAAAAAAAAATGTTTTAATGGAAATCCACCCGTTTTGTGTGTAGGGTTCAGAGGTCGCAATCGGGCTGGCCCGACCTCGGGCCGGGCCGAACCGCGACTTTGGGCTTTTGGCTCGGGCCGGGCCGGGCCGGGCACCCCGGCCCGAAGCTTCTGAAGTGACGTATTTTGCTGAAAAAGTAGCGACTTTTTTTGTCAAAAAATACTAGAATTTCTGACGGATTCGGCAAGTATACTCCGACAATACCTTTGGGAGAAACTTTTCAAACGCGTTGCCTGATCCGTAAAGCTGATTATGCGTGTATTAGCTGCAGCGGTCACGTGACTGCCAGCCACTCAACACACAAGTCTAACGTAGTGTTTTGCGAAATGCTACGAAACTCAGTTGGCTGCGCCACTTGCGTGTGCTTTACGGATCAGGCAGCACGTTTGAAAACTTTCTCCCAAAAGTATTGTCAGAGTATAAGTGATCAGTATTGTCTATCTGACGACTTTTTCATGGAAAACAATCAGTGGTGTGGCTACTCAGCAGTGTAGTTCCTGGGGGGAGGGAAGTCCCCCCTCGGGTACGCTATCTCCCCCTCGGGTGGTACACTACCCCCTATCTCCCCCTCCTACCTGCCTACTGTACCAGGATGGCGCGTCAATCTACCTATCCGTATTCCCTAAAATAGAGCCCCCCCCCCAAAATAGAGCCGCCCCAAAAATACAGCCCCCCCTAAAAGGAGTCAGTGAAAAAATAGAGCCCCCCCCCAAAAAAATACAGCCCCCCAACTTGGAATACCCCGCTTGGGGGTCGTAAAGTCAAGTTCTTGTGTAAGACACCTTGTGTACAACGTTTGTGGTTGAGTATATGATGACGTAAAGCCTTTTATGGAAGATCTGCACCAGAAAACACTCAATGATGACCAGTAACACCCTGACAGAACTCCATTTTAGGGGTATTTTTTTGAACATTTTTTGAGATTTTGGGCAGCGAAAAAATACAGCCCCCCCCCCCAAAAATAGAGCCCCCCCAAAAAAAATACAGCCCCCCTAAAAGGGGTCAGTGAAAAAATACAGCCCCCTTGTACAGTGTAGTACTTGGTCAGGGTGTTGACGATAGATAGATTGGGACCCGAAATGTGTTGACGATAGATAGATGACCCAAGTCCGAAATCTGGGGGGGGGGGTCGACCCAAACTTGTTGACGATAGATAGATGGTGGGGGGGGGGGGGTCGCCAAAAATCAAGGTATAGTATAGTGCATTAAGTAGGTAATAATGTGTAAACATTAATGAAAATGTGTATAGATGTACTAAATCCGCGCGTAGCGCGCGATTTTTGCCTATTTGTGGTGAAAAATACCGATTTTGAGCCATTTTGAGGCAAAAATGTCAATTTTGGGTTCGAAATGTGTTGACGATAGATAGATTGTTCCCAAAATTTGTTGACGATAGATAGATTTGCCCATATGTGTTGACTATAGATAGATGAAATCAAAAAGTGTTGACGATAGATAGATGAATTTGGGGGGACGCCCCCCCCACACCCCCCCAAGTACTACCCTGCCCTTGTATTTTAGGTTTTACGGTACTTACCTAAGGGGCCCCCCACCCCCCTCAGCCACACCATTGAAAACAATTTATTTTCAACCAAAAAAATAGATTCAAAAATTGCAAAAATTATGACAAAAATTGGGGAGCCAAAAAATCGGGCCGGGCCGGAGATTTGGAGGTTCGGGCAGGGCCGGGCCGGAGATTTGGGGGTTCGGGTCGGGCCGGGCCGGGCCGGAGATTTGGGGGCTCGGGCCGGGCCGGCCAAACCCGGCCCGATTGCGACCTCTGCGACAGATACCGTAAAAACCTAAATACAGCCCCCGGAATAGAGCCCCCCCGTAATACACCCCCCCAGAAAAGGGGTCAGTGAATTAATAGAGCTAGAGCCCCCCCCTAAGTAACATCCCCTATACAGTAGTGTATTAACGCTTGATAGTGGTGCACAGGTACATTTACGCACGTTTGTTGTTCGTTCAGAGCCCATAATACGCCTTTTATTGACGAATAGACAAGAATAAATGCGATTACAAGCGAAAAAACATCCTTTCAAATCCCTTTTCAGGGTTTTTTTGGGGTATTTTTGGGAACAATTTTTTCAGGTTGGGGTCAGTGAATTAATAGAGGCCCCCCGGAATAGAGCCCCCCAAAATGGGGCCAGTGAGTTAAAAGAGCCCCCTTCTATTTAGGTTTTTACGGTACTTTCTCAATCAAAACGAACTTTCTCTTCGGAAAATGTGACTTGAAACATTTTTGGCCCACCAAACTACCTTTTTGAGCGCCAATTCAAAAAAAAACCGGTAACCTAATGATTCACTCGTTCCGTGCCACTCGGATGCAACCCCGTTCCGAATAACCGAAATCCGAGTGGAGGAACGCCTTTCGAAACTTTTCGAAAATGCGTCCAGTCGAGCATGCGTCGGTCGTTTAGCTCACGCGTCTACGGGAGGTTGTCACTCAGCCCCCGAATACCGTAACCCACCGTAATTTTGATCTGCAAGCAGTGTAGTTCCTGGTCCGGCGCGGCGGTTAGTGTACCTACCCCTTTTTTCCGTGCGGCGGTTAGTGTACCTCCCTGGGGGGGGGAAGGGGGGGGGGAAGACCCAAATTCAGGAAAAAGTCACTTTTTGAGGTAGAAAATTTGACCGATTTTTGCCCCTTTTTGGAAAAAATTCTCTATAAAAAGGGTATTTTGGCGACTTTTGACATCATTGACCGAAAAATTACCCATTTTAGGCCTAAAAATGCCCATCTTAGGCCTAAAAATGCCGATTTTAGGCAAAAATTGAGGCGGTTAGTGTACCTGGCGCGGCGGTTAGTGTACTAGTGTACCTTGGTCGCGGCGGTTAGTGTACCTTAGGGGGGGGGACCCCCCCCCTCCCCCCCCCAGGAACTACACTGTCTGCAAGGATCGTGTCGAGACCATTTTGGTTTTTATCTATGTTTTGCGTGTTAGCACCAACACCAACCAACATTTCCAAGTGCGCATGATGACAATTTCCAGCTTGCTGCCGCTAATACACGTGTCGATAAGCAGCGATCAGCAAGGTTCTCGCAACGATCTCGCTTGCGGTGGGTTACGGTATTCGGGGGCTGAGTGACAACCTCCCGTAGACTGCCTTTAGATATCGGAAACGGGCCGCCGGATAAGGTCGGCTCTGCGCCCTGCCCGGTCTGGTGGAGGGCTGTGGGTCGGCCCGGACGGTCAGTTTTCAGGGGTGAAAACCAAAAAAATTGTGAAAATTTCCTGCGGAATATTTGTTTCTTCAAAATGGTGATTGCAAAGGTCAAGAATTTACCAGCGTTAATGCGTGAAGCGCAAAAACATTTTGGTTCAAACATGGAAATTTCCTTCGACTTTGGCCATGCCGGAGCGGGGCGGCCTGGCCCGCTGCCCCGAAACTTCCAGGCCGGCCCGGTCGAGGTCGACCATGTCCAAAATCCCGGCCCGGCCCGTTTCCGATCTCGGACGCTAAGCACTTCCTTTCCTACTTTTGAACGCCACACCACGAACGACCCACCGCCGACCAACCACGTCATCGATCGACTTCAAAATTTGACAAGAAACGGACGGATGGCTAAGACGCATCAAGCGACAGGGACAGGTTGGCCAAACTAAACCTGATGCTCAATTGCTGATGCTGACTCATACGTGAATTGAACACTGCGCTGAGACGCGTTATTTCATAATTCGCACCAATATTTCGACACACCTATTTCACAATGCACACACAGGTGTGCGTTTTGGATGATTGAGCCACGTGGAAGTGCTCATAGGACCGGGAGTGTCAGACGTTTTTATTTTCCTTCATTTATTGTCTAGTGCTTCTGGTTAGTTAATTTCCAAGCGAATCCAGCCTCCTGGCGGGCCTTGGCGAGCAATCGCTACATTCACTATATTGCGTAAAATGTTCGCATTTGTGTATTCTGAACCATAGCTTTGAGAGCTTCATGGTTTTTTTGTTAGGTGTCATATTTGGAATTCGTTATCCTGGTTTGATAGTTTGATCATCTCTACTTACAGACGTCATGGACAACGAAAACGTATTTCTCTTCTACCCGAATCTAATCGGCTACGGTCGTATCGTGCTCGCGATTCTGTCGTTTATCACGATGCCGATCAATCACGTCGCCACCGCTGTGCTCTACTCGCTCAGCGGACTGCTCGATGCGTTTGATGGTGCGTAGATTTCTGTTGTGGGATATATTTTAACAACATTTATCGCAATGGAGAATTATCTTGAAGAGCAGCATGGAAACTGTTTTCTGTGCTAACGCTCAGTAAACAGCATGATATCTCGCTGTCGCCATGCAGCAAAATATAGCGGAATTACTCACAAAGTCGAATCAAAATGCAAACTCTCGTTGATTTGTTGAACTCCAAGTTTTGACTGTCTTTGCCCCAGTGTTGGAGGTGGGGGGATTTGGGGGGTAGCCCCCCCAGTACAGTAGGTATCCCCCTCGCCTGGAACAGTAGGTATCCCCCCGATGTTTGGCATGGTACAGTAGGTATCCCCCCCGATTTTCACCCCGGTACAGTAGGTATCCCCCCGATTTTACCTCAAAAGTGCCAAGTTTTGACCAAAATGGCCAAAATTAGTGTAAAATCTGTGGTTTTTACCTACTACGTTTTCACAGGATTCCACACATAATAAACACATTAAAAATTTTCACCCCAAAACCTAACCCCCCCAAACCCCCCCTAGGTACATAACCCCCCCAGGCCATCGGCTCTGGTACAATAGGTATCCCCCCTCTCCGAGCGCGGTACAGTAGGTATCCCCCCTCCAGAGTACCTCCAACACTGCTTTGCCCATTGTGCATTTTTCAAATTTTGTGAAAATACCTGTTCGGCAAGTTTGCGTGACCGCGTGCAATTTCGCATTAACAATGGAAAAGCATGCTCTGATCAAAGCCTCGTATAAAATCGGCTTCTGGCGACAAGCATAACAGCTAAAAATTTAATACCCAGATTTTTGCTGTTGAAGTGCCAACTCACCAGCTTCCTTTGCCGGACTAAATTCCAAAATTGTCATAGTTTTCGACTGTAGTAAAAAGTTGCCTGTACTAAATTTCAAATTTGGTTTTCAACTATATGAACGAAAGTTCCGATATATTGACTCCCTACCGATGTCCTACCCAGGTCATGCCGCGCGTCATTTCAATCAATCGACGCGTTTCGGCGCCATGTTGGACCAACTGACCGATCGTTGTGCGACGATGGCTCTGATGATGTGTCTGTGTCATTTCTACCCGCGTTATCTATTGTTCTGGCAGCTGTCGGCCGTGATCGATGTTGCATCGCATTGGCTGCATCTGCATTCGCACGATCTCACGCAATCAACCAGTCATAAGAAGGTCGACCCCAATACCAATCCGATTCTCAAGCTCTACTACACCAGCCGGCCGTTTCTGTTCGTCATGTGCGCTGGCAATGAGGCATTCTATGGGTTTGTGTACTTGTGTCATTTCACCACCGGGCCGGCGCTGCCGCTGATTGGGTTTGGCCTCTATCAGCTGTTGGCTGCATCGATGTTGCCAGTGAATTTGCTCAAAACTGCGATTAGTGTTGTGCATTTGATCGAAGCGTCGAAAACGGTCGCAGACTATGACGTCAAGCAAAGGGCTGCGCTCAAGAAGGATTAAAAATAAGTGGGCTTGGATTGGGAATTTTGGCCAGACCACTGTCGAGCTTGGTGAGGATCCGCATCAGTCACGACATGACTTTCTTGAATTTCGGAGCTTTTCTCTGCAGCTTCTTTGATTTGACATGTTTCGAGATTTGCTGTGACCATCAATTTCGACCAGCTTGAAAGGCGTTCTTAAGCGGTGGTAGTCGAAATTAGTGGCTGCAGTACGCATGTTACGAACTCTAAATAAAAAACGTATCGCGATCGATGTGGATCATATCACCAGGTTTGATTGTGTTCTTTGATGTCTGACGATCTGAATTTGGAATCTGACCTGACTTAATTATACAATCACTAGGGCTTTACGAATTATTTTTTTTTGGATCATTCGTGTTAAACTAGGCCGTGAAATGCAGGTCTGTACCTTTTCAATACATTCATGTGTGCAACATCTGGTGAATCATCAGACCATTCATCCAGAAAGTGTACTTATGGGTCTGCACGACGATTGGCCGATGTTTTGCAAAAAGCTGAATCATTCCAAGTTGAATAGTTTTTCCATATGTTAACATGAACTAATATATTTTTAAAGATGTCAAACCTCTTGTGATCAGTTGTCGTGTGTGCACAGATTATTCGTTGTTGTTCGTGATGTGATCACCTTTACGAAAGATTTCTCATGTTTTTGAATTTGTGGTGTCACGTGCTGTTCTGTGTTTGGCGTTTCTCGTGAGCTTGCTGTCATATTTCGAAAAATGTGCAAGATGTGATGTCATGTGTCAGTATTATGATAAACATCGAAGCCAGTTACGTTTCTTATAGGTCTTGGTCATGGATGTGAGTAAAGTATTTATGCTCAGCGGAAGTCACATCTTATAATACAAATACGAGATAAAGCCCAACAAGTATTACACTTACACTCCAAAAAATATCACCGGATGTATGGTATCTGCAGTTCAAGTAAGATTATGCATGTAAGCACGCCAACAAGAGACTAGTTACTAACCGGCATTACACGACTTTGTTTGGATATTTTAGGTGATAAATGAAATTGGTTGAACCTGGTTATTGTCTGTGTCCGCCCTTGAAAACCCAGGCACCAGAATATTTTGTGTGAGACGGATGTCCGGTTTATCACAGTTCCGTGCACTGTCTGCCGAAATATATCCGAACCAGGCAGTATGATTGCATATGAAGTCTGCCTCGCTGATGTTTCATTTGAATGGCGTGAAACGAAACAGTGCGCGGGACATTATCAATGTCAGTCGTCAACATTATTCATGTGAAATGACATTCGCCCAACCAGCAGTGACTACAGCTTGGCTCGGCCTGCCATTGGGATTGAGCGAGACCCACAATCGGACTTCGAGGGAGCCAAAGTTAAACCACGGTTGCGGGCGAGATACTTTAGTGCCAGACACAGTCTATCCTCTCTGCAATGCACAGTGACTGTGAATTTTATAGGTTGTAGCTATGTATGTACAGTGAACGGCAGTTGAGAATAGTCTATGTCTGAAATTATGTACAATACACAAGCATGACGGCCGTATCTGATGGTGGGTATGTGTCAGGTGGCACTGGATATTTTGGGACAATTGTCAAAGTAGCTCTGGTCGATACTCGACGACTTGGCTAGCGCGCCATTCTTTTTTTCGGGACAGTCCTGCACATAGATGACCTTGTTGTATGCCTTCCATCGCTGGCACAGCTGTACGTACATCTTGCATTGGACGTACATGAACACAACGCCACCCGTAAAGCCGATGGCGACCACCACCAGTTTGGTCCAGAACGGCCAGTGGAACTCTTTGTTGCCGATTTCCTCGATTGTCTTCGCGACGAGCACGTACAACGACCAGACCACACACGTGATGGCGATCGCGTGGAATGAGATCGAACAGAACAGTTTGCGACGCTCGATCGGCGAAATGTCCAGTTTCTCCCACTGAAATGTGATTTTGGCAATTGGCAATTGTGAGTAACCATGTATCTGATGAAAATACCAGATGTGTTAGGAAGTGCTTGCAAAATCCGATTGTCTTGTGCACGGGGCTTGCAGTCATGATTATGAGATACCTGGTCGTTCACTACCGTTGTTCTGGTGCACCACCGGCCGTCTGTGAAGATAAGGACGAAACGCGCAAGGCTCACTGTTACATCATTTATGCAAGTCTGAGTTTAGTTGCAAATCCTTGGCATTTGTACGGAATATCCAAGTGCACATAATTGAAAATCCCCATTCCAAAAGACAAGCCCACTTCAAGGAATTGCTCAAACACAATGCATAATAATGCGTCAAAGTTGACCCTTCGTTTAGAAAATCGCGTCTGCTGCACGAGCCAGCGTGACGCCGAAACATCTGGCGTTGAACTTTGACGTTGAGCTTGACTTTGTTTTGTGAATTCGACCCAATGTTTGGAAAGCCCCCGGGGCTTAAAGTGGAAAACTCCGAAAGTATAATATCAGCAATGTTTTATACATGTATAGGCATTGAATACCTTGGTGATTGGTTTCATCTTCGTCTGCATGATGAACATGTATCGACAGACTTCGCAGGATTTCGTCTGCGACGATTTGATCCATTGTTGCAGGCATTTCTGATGCACGTATTTGAGCGATCCGCTACAGTAGCACGGCGTTATGAGGGGCGAATCGGCAGTCGCCTCACAGTGACAGATTCGACAGATATCGCCCTGTGTGGTCGATGCCCCACTCGATATGGATGTATGTGATCGGGCTGTGTGCACCTGACTGGTCGAGGCCGGGGGCGGACGGTCGGTTATGTCGATCACAGATGTCACCACCGAATGGTCGCCGATCACTGTGGCGGTGGTGGTCTTGTGCATTTTGAACGTCACCGGTGCGACCACGTTGTGTTTGCTGCCTCCAGCACTGCTGTTGCTCGGGGGCAGGCGAGGCAGGGGGTCCATCACGGCAGCCGTTGCGGTGCCCGGGCTCTCGTCAGTGACGGTAACCGCCTGCTGTGGTGGCGGTGTGATGATGGTCTGTTGCTGATCGACAATGCTGCTCGTGCTGACATCGTCGCTGGCCAGGAAACCCGGCAGCTCAATGTTGGTTTTCGGCACGATCATTGTCATCGCCGATTTTTGCGATTCGACGTCCAGCGACATCGCGGGGCATGAGAATGTGGTGGATTTGGAATTGGTCTGGAATTGTGATGATACAATGAGCCATACCCATCAATCGATATATACAGTACCTACTGTATGTGCATACAGGATACAGATCCCAATCAGAAAGTTGCGTGTACGGTGGGTTACCGGGTTAGGCTCCAACACACGATTGAAGGCTTGTATACGACATGACGCTACGCCCTGAACATGGGTGCGTGCGTGGTAAATTTCGAATTCAGACCCTTTTAGCGCTGAAGCGAGCTTGTTGTTGGCTTAGCCTTAGCCTATCCAGAGTTATTAAGTTCAAAAAGCATACAGTGTGGACTTTCAAGAAACGTATCATAAATTATGCGGAGAGATATTGATATGCGAGACTCGCGCCAATGACTCATTCGCTGCAGTCATAGGAATTATTCATGATTCGAGTGATTATGCGTGAAAAGTGAAAACTCGACCGCTGTTTGCAAAACGAGATCTGAGCACTGTTTTTCAAAACGCAATTGGAGGGCTGCCACCACTGAGATGGGCGTTATGTTTCTTCCCGAATTGCAAATTACGCATGAAAAACATGGACGCAGCGCGGCGTGCAGCACAACACTTACAAATTGCACACTCGCACAACTTTTATTTGTTTTGATAAAACCAAAAAAGCAGAACTATGCGCGTGTGGTATTATTATAACATCATGCAGTCGCACGAGACTGGGGAAAAAGTGCTGGGCTTTTATACTTCACAAGAGAGCATGAGGCAGGAGTGGACGTGAGATCACGGTAGCGCACATGCAGCACTCAATGTCGTTATTGTATTAGACCAATAGCAGTGCCGATGCCTGCATTAGGTATGCGCTCGAAAAAAAACAGGTATTGCCTTGAGTGTGCGGCTGGCTGGTTTGCGAGAGAGCGGTATCTCCACAATGTGTTGCACTATACTCTTCCGTGGCTGTACAGGTATCAATGGTGTACCTATACCTGTTCCTCTCTGTCCATTCACCAGATGCTACCCGGGGGCTGGCTGTCTTTGGCCTTTTATGTTCACACTGTAAACAGCAAAGACGCAATGTATGCATTACCTCCAAATGTCGTGTTTACCATGCAAATCGAACAAAAAAGAACAAACTCGGTTTGAATAATGCGGCAGCTTGCTGCCTGCATGTATAATACGGTTCGGGGCACACGGTATGTATTGTATTGAGTCCATTGTATAATAAACAGTGAATGTTAGCATCAAACACAAAAATGTCACGTAAAGAATGGTTTTCTGTCAATATTACAATATTATGCTTCAACCCGCGAACTTTTGAAAGAAAAACGTAACACTGTTAATACAGAAGTAGTGTGGTACATACGAAAAAAACATCTCTGTATAATTTTGTTAGCGAGAGGGTACAAAGCCTACAGTTGGGTTGGGTGTTTAATTGTGATTACAGCGCATGTTTCGCGGCAAACAAAGCAGCATTATAATTGAAAACGACATGCAAAAAACGTAATGCCCGGCCGTTGTACAGAGAGCATCATTCGAAACACAGTGTACACGGAGAAACGGAAACACTTTGACGAAATTGTTGTTGCTAGCCTGTGCAATTGCCATCGGTGACGTTTTAGTTTGAATGTACAAACGAATAACCGGCTTCCCCTTTCACTTGTGTACAACAAGCAGCATGGCAGGTTCGGTATAATTTATACAATACAACACATTGCGGTTGTTGTGATATGAAGAAACACTCAAACACATTGCGCTAAAACGAACGGACATTCAAAGCGATACGTCCCCCGTTGGTAAACCGTCGTGTTCATTTTAATGGAGAAGTGCTATGTAGGTTAAAGTTCGTGTTATAATTTGTAAGCACCTGCACAGACGTGTTTTTACGATGTATAGTCTTTCCGTTTTATAACAGCCCAGAGGCGGCATACAGAAAATGTTTCAACGCCTTGAAAACAGCAGTCATCGTCGTGGATGATAACCAACAGGTCGACAACGTGGCTTGAAACATGCGTGTGACTTGATAGCTGCTGTTGCGATGAAACATTTGCTGTATACTTTCTTTGGACCGAGAATAAAATGAAAGACTATACATTATGTAGGTATTATAGTAATGTAGTTTGTTCGTAATTATATTCTCAGTTCAAAACGGGACAAAAAGCGTCAGTTAGCACAAATATGAGGTGAGAAAAATTCAAGAAACTGCAGTATTGTCATGGTCAGTATTGGCAGTATTGTGAGTCGAAAACTCGCGCGGAAGAAAAGAACGGGCGCCGGTGAACGTGTGTGTGCAAGGAAAAGGGCGGAAGGAAAGGATATGATAATAATGGGAACACTAAACAAAATTGTCAAGTTGAGCAATAGGTACTAGCGGTGTACCTCGAATGCACGTGTAGGTATAAGGCTGGCGCTTTGTGTGCGGTTGCTGCGATATACGTAACACACGACCAGTCTGTCTTGTATGTTGGTTGGTACTGCTGTCAGCCGAAGCTCTGTGCTTGCTTGTGCAAGCTTACAATGTCTAGGTACATATACCTAGTACTAGGGGATCCCAATGGCAGGCAGCCGTGTACATATTGCATACTGACGCAAGCGCTAGCGCACAAAAATCAATACACAAATAACAGACACCCGAGCCGAGCCCCTTCCGCAAGCGACAGTATAAGCATACGCGCACGACCGAAGGCCTTCGGACGGCCAGCCAGCCTGAGTGTGTATCACATTTTGGGAAATTGTGTTTCGCACAAACAGTCGTGGACGCGAGCGAGACCAGGCGCAATTACGTAACTGAACGTCACGGCACGCGGGCCGCCGAGCGCAAAAAAGCGCGCGACCCCGCAACGGACGGACGGGCGTGTAGCTCCAAATCTGACGTATAATACCATGAGCTTTGAGGCGTCACGCAAGAAACCATGCCCGAGCTGATGGTTTTCATCAAGGGAAAATTATATACAGTTCAATCTTTGATGCGCTTCAGTGCACAGCCGCGTAGAGGCAGATGTTCTGTATACTCACGTATGTATGTAATCATGAGAGTTTAGACCTGAACATCACAACTATATAAATCCACAACTGAAAATGAGCCCGACCCCCCTCGGAGATCGGATCGGGTGTGGATAAGGTTATTTAGATCCCAAACATCTGTCTCAAAATATCCAAAATCGGAAAAACGGGTGCGTGGCCAGGACAGATCCGATCCCACAGTTTGTAACCTGACCGGTGGTTGAGCTTGATGAGCAGCTTGACACGTTACCATGAAGGACAGCAGCTCGTTTTCTTCGGAACAAATGCTTCTGTAAGGTTTCTCTCTTATTATTGTCATTGTGTTGTGTTGCAGTCTGTGGCATACGGTAACGAACACCTATTTGAATAGGGATGTATGGGTTCACGCAACATTTGTATTTTGATGGAATGAGTGTGCGCTCTGCTAAAATGATGTGTTGATGACGTACATAGACCAGGATAATTACCATACCCCAACTCCAACGTATATTAGTTTTGGGTACTTACAGTACACGACCCCGTCAGTGAAGGTATAATACTGTGCGAGTCTGATTATCATGCAGCTGAGTTCTTTACAGCTTGTCGTACGCGTGACCAGACGATGATAACAAAATCACAACACTTCTACGTATCGCGGGGTTGTACGGTAGACGGCGTAAACTTGTTTTCGCATTGGATCTGCCATCACAACATGGGGGAGTCTATAAAGTATGGCGTGCGTCTGGCAATTTTGCATTTCGATTTTCATTGGCGACGTATACTCTGACAATTCTTTTGGGAGAAACTTTTCAAACGCGTTGCCTGATCCGTAAAGCGCATGATGCGTGCACTGGCTATAGCGGTCACGTGACTTCTGTAGCCAGTGCACGCATAATGCGCTTTACGGATCAGGCAACGCGGTAGAAAAGTTTCTCCCAAAAGAATTGCCAGAGTATACGTACGACTCCTTCTAGCGCGTGAAGGCTCGACACTTATTAGCTGGCCTGAAGCAGCTAATGTGAGACTGCAAATTAGTGGCCGACGGAGCGAGCAATGTCATTTGATAGTCGCACAACCCAAAAGTGCATGGTCTCTCAGCTCAAAGTGGTGCTTGGCCAAGCAACATCGGTCGGTCAGCTATGGCGCGTGACAGGGCACTGCAACTTTCAGCGCTGCCATAAGCCACACATTTTCTTTCAAGGTCAACAAGTATAGACCTTAACATAGCGTTTATTCTGCAACATCTCTTGCACCCGCCCAACGAAACAACAAAAGTAAATGTAACTCCATAATAAAAACCTCCAACAAGTATTGGTATGATTTAACGTCAGATCACAGTGCGATGTACAATAAATATGCTGGAATGAGCATCAGACTTGGAAACGAGTCATCAATCAGCTTAGAATAAATAAACAGGTAACAAGAAACAAAAACAAGGAAGTAACACCTGGATATACATACGTCATGAGACATGCTGTAGCTACATATGTAGATAATGATGTTATCCCAAAGCATGACACTTGGGTTATGTTATACCCCGGGTGACAACTATGTGACGTCATATCTCAAATAACGACATGGAGTTTAATATCAGGCCATGAGGTCACAATCACAACGCGCGGATTCGCAGCGGTTCCGGTCTGAGTCCGGAAACAGATCGTTCGAAGCGTATCCAGCAACAGCTTTATTTCGTGTTTGTACTTTCCAGTCAGCAGAGTGTGTTCATGCCTGATGCTGTCATCAAAGTCACCGCTTGTGTGCGCACAGTCAATCGTGCTCAACAGTGGGCTCAATACTGAGGCAGGCATGTCCGACACGATCAGTTCGATGCGCGTGCGCGCACTGTATGCACTCAGATGCGGCGAGATGGCCGATTCGAGTTGTGCCTGAGATGGCAAGGTGGAGTGACCAACTGGTGTAGTGATTGGACGGAGTGGTCAAACAACTTGGCTGGCTAGCCGTTAGGTATTATAGGTAAGTAGCAGGCAGGGCCAGCTCGATTTAAAACTTGGTGGTCGGATCGGATTGTGCCGTGGTCACGTGACTTCCGTGATGTGAATATATTTCGACATTTCTGCTTGTCGACATTTGTCGAAATTAGACCTGTCACAGCAAAGCGTGATAAATCCCATCCGATCACCATTCTTGCTTTGAAAAAACAAAACACAATAGAAAGGAACGAATGCAAATTAGCCAGCGGTCGCCAACCTCGTGCCGTTTCTTCGTATTGTATTGTGGTTTGTCCCGAAGCGCAAACGTAATACTCAGATTGGACAGTGTCGCACAAACATTACTGCTGCTCGACGCTGATGTCGACGCATTGTCGTGTGAAACATTAGTCGGTGGTTTTGAGACGGCCACAGAATCGGCAGTGGTCGGTTGACGATGGTCGGTGCGTTTGGTTGACTGCTAAAAGAGGTCAGCAACGTCAGATGCAACATCACAACTACCTTTTTTCTCAGAATTAATCAGGTGGAACCGGCACTTCGAGTCTCCTTTTACAATTCACATATGCGCAAAATGTATAAAATCTACAGTTGGAGCAAATTACACCCAGCTAAGATTACATATTGTTTCTGAGAAGCCAAGCTGGCCCGCATACCGTTATCAACGACGTCACACTAATATCGTCATCGATTTTCGCCTCCAAGAATCGCCCGTTATCCCACTTGCAATGCAGCACGGCAGTGGCTTTGGCTGATTCACTGTCGGGCAGCACAACCAATAGCTGCTCAACACCATTCGCACGGCAGTAATCCTGTGTGAAACATCAACATTAGAAACACAAAGTTGACATTTCATCGTTTTCGCGGGCGCGCATTTCTTCTTGTGACTGTACTTGGCAACAGAGTTGCGGCTCTTATTTTGCCTAGCGTAGAACTTCTGGACTAGCTAGAACAAGGAGAATAATTTTTGCGCTGGTCCAACACATTGCGCAGCAAGATCACAAACAACGGTCCGAACAAAAAAAATAAACTCAGCCTCCATTAGCGTGTGACGTCTGCGGCCGTGTCAAAAGTTGATATTGCCCAACATGAACGGTCACTATTAATCGAATGTACTGTACAACGTACCTGCGCGTGTCTGATCGTATCAAACGGATGGTGCACCAGATCCACCCTCACTCCGGCCTGCCACAATTGTCTGACGAGCACCAACTTTGCACCGGTCACGTGACCAGCACCGATCGCAGCCACCACCACCACCAGGCACTCGTCGGTGGCACGAGGGGTCGAGGGGGAAGCAGGGGATAACAGGGAGACGAGACGGTCGAACGCAATGGACATGCCCACGCAGCAGCGACCTGCGAGTGCCATATAATAACGGTGAGTGTGCATGTGCATTCCAAAATCCTTTGTGAACAAAAAATGCTTTCTTCAACTGGGATTCGAGCCCAGTTCTTCCGCCGAACCGGGGCCGTCGCTGTACCACTGAGCTATCGAAGGGCAAGATTTGGAAGCGAAGTTTCTGGTCATGTTGTGTTTGCCGTTTCTGGGGGTGCCTTGGATGGATATACCTAATTAGGCCAACTTTGTGCGTTCGTACAACAGTGATACCTTACGCGCGAGTGTAAAATTAGCTCGCACGATGTTTTTGGGGTCACTGCTGCATTCACGCTGATGTTGATTTGGTTCACTGCCAGTCTGTGCAAGCACACCAAAACGCCCATCGAAAAACATGCAGCACAACTCAGGTAGGCCAGTAATTGAATAACGTGATTTTTGTGGGCTGCAATGCAAATAAAATACCGACTAGAAATTGTTTCATGTTGAACCTTCCGGAAGATTTGTGCTAACAATGAAACATTTTCTGCAACAACAGTTCACAATGAATACATCCAAGACAAAGCGAAAACAAAATGACATATGCATTTTGAATCAAACTGAGTGACTGACTGACCATATGTCGGCTCAGGCGGATCCGTGTGCGGTTTCGCCAACTGACGAACCAGCGAGTCATAACGACCTGAAACATCACAAAAAGTAGAGAATTATGACATGACATCAGCGATGTGGGGGATGAATCAGATCTGCTCTCATCTGCTGTTTGCTGTCACACGTAGATATTCAATAG
The DNA here is from genome assembly GCA_030248065.1 of Rhynchonema sp. JSB1_4. Classification (NCBI taxonomy): domain Eukaryota; kingdom Metazoa; phylum Nematoda; class Chromadorea; order Monhysterida; family Xyalidae; genus Rhynchonema; species Rhynchonema sp. JSB1_4. The sequence continues at coordinate 18,911 of JASAMV010003771.1, forward strand.
CTGCCTGATAGGTAAATTCGCACTGTCGACACAATGGCGCACGATTGGTCTCGGCGAAAACAGGCCGAAACGAGAGACAAACCCACTGGTGCTGTTACATCCTGAACAAGCACGTCAACAAAACTGCCTACTACCAACCCCCAGCAGCCAGTACGTGCACAGCGGCACGACGTTTCCGTTGCGTTTCAACGATCACTTGGAACACGAGACCGTCGGAGAAATAGCGCGGTTTGTGCACCAAACTGAGTGACACCGACCAGGGCACCGTGCACCCTGAGACAAAAGATGGATTAGTTGGGGGAAAAAGCTTATCAATCAGGCATGCGTTTTTACAGTAGACCCTCTTTACCCTATTGTAACCGAAAGCGCCAGGCTCCGAAAATGTAACTGTAAAAGAAAATGTGACAGCATACAGCTGTGTACGAAACATCTGTAAGACACATGACCGATTATGAAAATGTTAAAAAAACAAGAAAAGCAGCCAGCATACCCAGATTATCGAGCGTCATTTTGAGCATGTCAATTTCGTTCAGTGCATCTTTGGCGCGTTGTGCGAGCTGATTCGGTCGCTTGGTGATGCAACGTAGGTCGGAGCCGATCTTTGACGGAACACCATCCAACGACAACAGTTGTAGTACGGTGATCGCGGTTTGATCCGTGATCGCACCACTCGATAAGGCCGACAGATGACGGGCCAGCGCTGGTGGGTCATTCGGGATGGCTGGGTTGCATAGAGAACTCATCATCATCATCAGCTGAAACCTCGTCACTGAACGCTTTCGTAATATCTTAGGTCTAAGAGATTTTGGCGGTTCAAAAATGTTTCATGATTAGCGCAACAGCAGCAGGGGAATGAACAAAACTAATCAACAATTCCGAAATATGTGAAAATAGAAAAATGGGAATGTCAGTTATCCGTGCAACATCCTGTGTAACGACAGATCAGCACCAAGCCCACGACCACTGACCATACAGCGTCACGACAAAGACGGTAAGCCATACGGCACAACCAACCAACCTTTCCTATCCTTGTCACTGTACGTCTGTTGGAGTGCGTCCAATACTTGCGTGTGCATTGTATGCACGTCCGTCACACCACAATGCACCAACACGGTGTGCACCAGCTGCATGTGGTTCACGCGTACACTGATCTTGGCTGATGTTTCATGCAGCAGTTGTGTGACAATCTCGTTCATGATCATTATTAGTTCGCCAACCGAGGTCACGTGACCAGACGCACGACTGACGATATCAATGGCACATTCGGTCACCGATCGAGGGTGGTAGCCTGAACATTCAGGGATCGATGTGTCTGTTTGCATGTGTCTGAAAGATTTCACGACATCGAGGTTTATTGGGTTGCATTTGTATCAAAATGCGCCCAATCCGCCAATCCAGTGCCATCTAATATTCTCCTACCACAACTACAAATACCCAACCACCAACCATACACGGACTCTCCCCTGTACACGGTGCCAAAACAGTATCGTCTAAGCGCATCGCAGTCGGTGCGTGCCAACATCCTGGCCAGAGGCAGACGCATGTCGTAACACAACCGCAATGGCAGACCACTCTGGTCGAGCACCACTGCAGTGTCGTGTGTCGTATGGCCGCCGTGTCTGGTGTGGGGCAGCAGTGCAGACGCGTGCAGTTGCAGACGACACGCGTGTCGCTCGAAGATGGCGCACAGACACGCGCGCACGTGCGACATCAATGACGCGCGGTGACACTCCAGATCGGTGTAGGTCTGCGGGGATGTAAATCGATTGGTGATTGATGGCGTAGTCGATCTATTTTACAGTTTTTCCGTTTTTTATTGATGATCGCGACCAGGAATAGACCGGGCTGTTCCAATCACAGTAAATTCGCTGCTCGAAAGTACATTCAGCAATTTTTTTTACATCATTTAATCAAAAAAGTTACAGGACCAACAAATTCCTATCCGATACGATCACCAAGTTTGATACTGCTGCCCTTGGAATGACATTATCAGCAGACCGCCACTATCCGAACGCCAGACCGTAGTCATTGACTATGTCCCAGTCAATCTCCCACCTGCGCCAACGCATCCCGATCGTAACAATAGTCGAGCGCAGTCGACGGTGTCCGATCGAACAACTGCTCCATCAGCCATTTGTACTGTCGACTTCGTTCGTCACGCATCACCGTGCGACAAGCAGTCTGCAAACGAACTAGCTGATGTTTCGTGTTCTGCATTTCTGACGTGAGCGCCCCATTCGTTACTTTTTCGGTGATGCACAATGTCAACACAACACGTCTGGGGATGCTGATCTAACAATTACAGCTTTCGCAAAACACAAAAGTTAGAAGGAAAAACGCACACATTTTCATGAACCTGAGCTTGCAAGCTAAGATCCATCAGATGCGCCTAAAATGATAAACAAAACCCGCAGGTACCTGCAACTGCGTCTCATGAATCTCCAGCGGCGGCAACAGCTCCGACTGCAGCACATCAGCCACCGTCGGGCGATCAATGACCGAATGTGTGACCATTCGCAACACCAACTGTCTCAATTTGTCGCGTTGTCGACTGTTGGTCTCGATTGTGCCGAAATCCGACGGCAACACCACTTCGGCTCGACGAACATTGTCCAGCACGTTGGTACGCTCCATGCCCGGTGGCAGAGGACGATAAAACAGCTCGAATAGCACGATGCCAGCACTGAAACACATTGCGCGTGTTTCATTGAGTGTCACGGAAGTATATTCCAAAGTCCAACAATATATGCAGGAGAATTCGGTAAAAACGTGTTGCCTGATACGAAAAGTAGCAGGTGATGCGCGTGTGATATTCAGCGCACTCACAAACCAGTTTGTGATGACGTGACGATTGTTAACCGACACTCAGTTTATGTTGCATGGTTCAGGCAACACGTTCAGAACTTGATCTCAAGAAGATCGGTACTACCTGTATACATCGATTTTCTGTGGGTATTCCAATGTGCGTGTGCGTGCAGTGAGCTCAGGCGCCACATAGAACACCGTGCCCACGTCAGTAGTCATGCTCGGTGCTTGACCTGGTTGAGGTAAGTTTTACTCATTTTTCTAAAGCATACATTCTTATATTTGGTTTATTTTATTATGCCAACCAAAAGTCACCGAACCTGGTGACAACAGGTTTGTGGTCGTCGATGTGTCTGCCAATGACGTCATCAAATCCTGAGTGGCCAGACCGAAATCGCCGATTTTGACATGATCGTGTGAGTCGAGAAAGATGTTTAACTGAAATCAACAGATTCGTCAAGAGCGAAGTCAAATTTGTGATCGGGCACAGATCTGTCTTCGACACATGGCTTCTCTTGAAGTTAAGATCTTCGAAATTTAGTAATGGCAACGATTTTGACTCATATAGAAGGTGGTGCCTTTTGCTAGACCCAACCACTGAATATTTTTCATACTGGTCGAAACCACATGCTTCAGTTATTGTTAAAGTTCATTCATGATCGTGACACACCGATAACAAGGATTGCACCAGTTTTCTCAATGAGTAATGAACCCACTTCCAATCTAAGGACCTATTTCTTTCATCCAAGAAATGACCGACCGGTTTTATATCTCGATGTATCATGCCCTGCGTGTGTATGTGCGCCAGACCCTCGAGCATCTCTCTGAACAGCCGCCAGGCGCGTTGCGGTTTATCGATTAGTTCAAGATTATCGATCGATTGACGCAAAGTCGATTTCTCGCAGTATTCCATCTGGATGTACAGCAACTGCACCGATGATGTTCCGGGGCACCCAGTGGATGAGGATATTTGTCTGCCCTGGCTGGGCGGTTCAGATGGCGGTCCACTGTCAGCACCGTTGTTGTTGTGCTCGAATATAATGTCCTACAACAAATACAGTCAACGCTTATTACGGTGACTCTCTTTCCGAAACCTTCTGTAACACTGAATCATCCACCAGCCAACCAGTAACCTACATCATCGTCACTGGATCGTTGTCTATAATAAGACGTGCCACACACGCCATTCAATTCATCCGACGAACTCTCATCCTCTTCAGTGTCCGATGTCCGCCCCGGCCCACCACCCTCGTACGACCAGGTGGCGCTGGTGGCAGTGCTCGTCAGTGCCATCGCTTGTTGTTCCACCATACGATGCGCCGATGGAATCAGGGAGTCATCTGTGTGCGCGAAAGCCGAGGGATACGTTCTTCCAAAATTCAATTTTGTATTCTTTCAATTCACAAATTCAATTTTGTCCTCCCAGTTCCACTCCCACCTTTGTCCACCTCTGGCCTCCCATTTTCAGCCTTGCCCTTCGTCTGAGCCACCTGCACGGTCTCCATCCACGCATTGTAGTATCTGACCACATTTTCGTGATTCAATCGTGACAACAACTTCACTTCACGCACCACCCGTCGTGTAATCAACTGCCGACTGCGGGCACTCAGCTCGATGCGTTTAATTGCGTACACGCGGTCGTCGAGACGATTGCGCACCTGAGGAATTATAAAATGTAACAAAAATGTGTGGTCGGCTGCCCGTTTAGTCCCGTTTTCACACACCAGCGGTGCACCAGGAAATCAGCAGTGCGACTGAACCGCATTATGACGTCGTTTGTATGATAGATAAAGACTTTTCATTCAAAATCCGGCAAAATATGCAGCTTTCAATGACCTCTGCATAGTGAAACATTACGGTGGTGCATATCTTTTCGACGATATTTTGGTCAAGGCAATCAAGCGAGCCACGCAAACGCTCTCACTCCGATGTGCCCCACCCACTTTTATGACAGCACCGAATCCCCCCTTGCCAATCACTCCCAATTCCACGAATTCGTTTTTGTATCTCGATGTCGACGGTGACGTTGCTGTGGACAGGGCCACTTCACTCGACGATGCTACTTGACTCGTGCTAGAAGACTCGATTACCGACGGTTGCGGTGGGCTGCGCACTTTACGATATGTTAGGGCTGCAAAGATGAAGAGCACCCTGGCACTGATTAATTAACAATTTCTTTATTTTAAAACAAAACAATTCATCCCAGATATCCACCAACACTTGGTCACAAACTCGTGCGCGAGCAGCAGATCAGCGGTGACGGACGGTTGTTTATCCTCATTTTGCCTGCGTCCAAAACAGCACTGGAGCATGTCACCCAAAGGAGGACAGTGCACAATGGCAGTGGCAATCAAAGTGTCGGGCGTATGACGTGTCATGTTTGTTCTGCAACTTTGGAGTTCATCAATTCGCTTTTTCCCAAACTTTTTTTTTAAAAACGATTAATATGTATTTTCGTAATCTCACATACTTTGTGCTAGCACCGCTGTGTAACACACCGACGCACACGCCGAACATGAACAGATCGTTGCGTCGACTCGGCTTGCCACAACCGGCCATCACGGTGGTTACTGACGAGGCAGCGGGCTCACCACCCACTGACGAGCGGGCGTAGGTCGACAGACGCTGTCTGCAAATTGGGTGATCGTTGGTTATTGTCGATGAGAAAAGAAAATCAATTCGTGTGTTTGTGTCGTCACTGGCCATCTGGTGCTCACGCAATTACACAACCTCAATGACGATGATCTGGTGCACAACAAAATTCTCATTGTGCTTCGCGCAAAAAAAACACAAGGACAGAATGAGTCTGACTACATTCTTTTTGGGGACGTCATATTGGTATTTTGTGTTCTTGACCACTATTTAGATCTTCGGCACGGTGCTGCACTTGACATTATGCACACTGCGCTCAAGCAGCTGCCAAGGTGAAGGTAAGAAAGGTGACAATCAATCAATCAACCTGATACTATGATCAGACAATACAAAAGTCGATTCGGTATCGTTGCTGGCACATTTCCAAATGCAATCCAGATCGAGTGATTTGTGCGTGACATCTTTCGAGTGCAAATACTGTATGGCGCGCAACACGTGCACGCACATACGTTGCAAGTCCGCCAGGGGAAATTGGGACACCATGCCCTGATCTAGCAAGGTGGACAGTGCCGTCAGTGATAAGCGGAAGCTGCTCACAATCGTCACCTGGTGAAGAAAAGGAATAATTATTGATGGTCATGGTCAACATAAACCGATGAAAATACACAAAAACCAGTATCGAATTTGGTGGGCGGATCATATCTGCATTGATCACGTTACTAGTTTTGAATCAATATTTGATGACTGGACTGACTGGCAGTTCTGTCTGAGCACCCTAAGGGCGTCACTAGCACTGCAGATCCGACATGAGTCCGTCCCAAAATTTACGTACCGTGAGGTCATGAGTATCGAACGAAGCAGCCACGTAATGAAGCAGATTATCGTGTCGCAGTTTTACTAGTGATTCAAACTCCTTCCTGATCGATTGCAATTCAGTCGGGTATTCGTCTGATTTTCGCTTGCTTTTGCCTAAAAATCAAGTTCAAGTGAAGTGACATTGCAGCAACAACAAATTCTAACAACGTACTTTTCGTCTTTTTCCGTTGTTTTCCATTGGCCAATGTCCACGTATCCACTAGCAATGCGACATGTGGTGCAGCAACGTCACGCACCACTGTTTCCATGCAACACGCATTGTGCGATGATCGGGGTGGTTCGCGTGCTGAAAACCAGGTGAAGTTTCACACCACACTCTTTTATAGTGACCCTCTTTCAGAAACCCAGATCGACAGTTTGGTGGTCAATCCGCCACTAGTACGCTCAAGTCTTCACGGTTTCACAGTTTATTTTTTTGCCTGATCTACCAGTCCAAATAAAGTATAATGCCTACCAAAAATTATGCCTATCATGTCCCTCTAATGCGGGTACGCTATATATCAATCCACTATAACGAGGTCACAATAATATACTGCATATCCAAACACCAATGTCCAACAAACAAACCAGCAGTGGCGCACAACTGATGAGGCCGACCATCCGGGTACGTTATCGATATGAATGTGTCCGTTGGTGCCCCGGGCTTCGTCGGTGTGTCATCGACCTTGACTGATTCTGTCATGGATTCGCTGTTTGATGATCGAGATGAGGACACCGTGGCCGCGACTGGCGCTGAAATGTCGTTATCGATGGAACTGCACGACGTTTTACGCTGGTCAAATAAAACTGGTCAAATCACATCAGCGACGTGTTGATGTCGCTGATGACGGACAAGTGCATATCGTTCCAAAAATCTATCACGTCTAAAAAAGCAACATTGGCCATTCATACGTGTTACATAGACAAACCAACCAGCATTAGATAGACTTCGCGCGCGTGTGGTATTCAACTCGGTTTTGCGTCGCTCGAGCTCAGCCGCAATCTCTGCTGCTTCCTCTATGACGCGCTCCTGCAAATTCAAGTTTGAAAAATGCACGATCTACCCCGTTTCATACAGGGTGTTGCAAATTTGGGTATCCGGTATCCGAAAATTTTGGATTATGGGTATCCGGTATCCTAACTTTTTGATCTCCCAACGACACCACTGCAAACAATTAGCGCAGTTATCGTTCTATACTCCTTCTGTGTATTGATATGCTGTGAAACACATCGAGAGTTCTTCGCATGATCGTGATGTTATTTGAGCAAAACGTCAGCCATCATGTTTAGATAAAATTATGAAGGGAAGCTGTTTTTGCAACACCGTGCTGTGCTGGTGACGTGATAAAAAAGGGACCACTCATATTCTGCCCGCATGTATGGAGTAATAATTATGAGGTTGACCGTACTGAACATTCAATTCAGTTTCACACATCAAACTAAATTCACACGCACCTTTTCAGCGCACACAATCAGGTGTCGTTGTTTGGTGTGTCGCTGTTGCATGCCTTCGTAGAACGATCGATACTCAGGGGGTCGGTTGTGGTCGTGGAGGAAATCTTGCACCAACTGGCACAATTCAAGCAGCATCACCTGAATTAAACTGTGATGTGATGATACACTACGAGTGGAGATTATATGGTGATGGTCAAAAAATGATCCAAAACATTTACCTGTCCTCGAAGCTGGTCAGCTTTGTTCTGAAGACGATCAATCAATCCATCGATTTCTATTTTCGACAAGCCAACCGGATTTTCGAAAACGAATTCAGGCACCCTGAATTGAACAAGAAATAATTGGAACTATCAAAAAATAATCACGAAAAAGTCGACTTCACGCACACATTCGGATACTGTGGTCCACATTTGACGTGCAGATCCACTTGAACGTGGTTGTGCGCACCAGCGGACATGCCTTCCGTGGGTAACAAGTGCATCACCAGCTCCGGAGGTCGAGGCACCTGCAGGTGTTTGTTAGGAATAAAGGTGTAGAAGTATTTCCGTGGCAGGGTTGTGCTGAATCTCGTTCAGCAACGGCTCCAATTCCCTCACGTGAGCTGGGTTGGTAATATGCGAAAGTTGAGATTTACCAGGTGACTACTTTTTTGGCACACGTCAGGCACAACATACTGATGTCCAGAGGCACAACTTGTGAGCAAATACTGGATGTTAAAAAGCACAGACATCACCAGGCCAGGTCCATACAAGCATAACGACATCACATAAATGTAAACATAAAAAGAAACTTTGGCTTGCGATATTCTTTTTGGCATGTGTTGATTCCGTTTCTGTGCACCGGCGCAGCCTGCCGTAACAACCCACCTTCCACTTGTCGTCAAGCCTCACATCACGAACTCGGTCCTCGCCATAGATGGCCTGCAACACCGCTACTTCCTCCTCCTGTTCTGCGCTCGCCATATTTCACCCTTAAAAAGCGTTGGTTCAATGACAAATAAGACAGTCTACTCTCTTCATATTATCAATCACGGCATAGTTCTGCCACGGATGTTGTGGAAAACCGCACCACTGATTCAGGATGCCTGATCTGGCTCCTGATGGTCACTGCGGAGGGTAGACTGCAGAAACAGGAACAAAGCCCAAACGCAAGCCAAACGACGGACGTAGAACGAAGTATTTGTGTGAAAACGCGACCAAGACGCTGGATTGACGCAAACACATTCCGCGACAATGATTTGTATTCGGTTTATTCAGAGAACGGTGTTATAGGTTATTCTCGTACAAAAAGTTGAGCGGCATCAAACTTGGTGATAGGATCAGCCGGATCACATGGCTGAGAATAATTGGTCAAAATCACAGCCTTCCGCAGCATCGCGGAAGTCACGGGACCAAAAAAGATCCGATCCGATCACCAGGTTTAACTCATCCCAAATATCAATCAATATCATACTTAGAACGAACAGTATCTAAATAAAAACAAGAGCACAAAAATAGTGTTGATCACAGATTTATTTGCGTTTGCGACCACGTTTGCCGCCAGCGACAGATGACGACGTTGAGCTAATGCTCGATTTGCGACCGGCACTCGATTCGACCGAAGCGCGTCGACTCGTTTGTTGCGGATTGCCGCAGAATTTGCAGTACCATTTCTGGTTGTCGGGCGGCGGTTGGATTATGCCCACGCATGTCCTGGCAAATGACATATATTGTTACGGGAGCGTTTCGCATATTTGCAATCATTTCAGGAACACAGGCTGTGGCAAATGGCAGCGTCGGCCGAATTCGCCGTAATCTTTTTCCGACCAATGGAACCATGCGCAAGCCGGAGCCCCGAGTGGCACCACATTGGACTACTGGCCTGCAAGGACAATGTGGGAAGGGGCGATGGTCCTCCTGAGCAGCTGGCCAGCGCGGAAAAAGATGCGCTACGGACACAAAGATGGACGATCTAACAGATTGCTTTCGGATTTTATGTCACATTATTCCGCACCGTCCGGTATTGCACCGTCGTACATTGTTGTGGCTCTGCTTGCGTACATTTAGTTTCTGATTGCATGTTGTCTGTGTCTGCCTGTCCGTGATTTCGTCCACCTTCTCAGCCTTTCCTGTCCTGGTTTTGTATTTATTTTTCACTCCCGTAACTTGCACACCCTGTTTTGTATTTATTTTCCTGCCCGTAAACTCCACACCCGGTCTTGTAATTATGCTGATTTCACTTAGTCTTCTTATTCATGTATTATTGAGTTGGTGCTGCCGACGCAATAAACTAAATAACTGATTAAATTGGTGAACTGGCCCGTGCTCAAATATATATTATCTGCGCGAAACATTTTTGGTCATATTGGAAATTTCTTTTGTGTTGGTCAGCGTCAGCAATAAATTAGCTGTGGAACCTGTTGTTCCTTCGACAGCCTACAATTCCCAAACGGCTCATTTGGTGAACTAAAAAAATAACATTGACTCACCAATGAAACCACCTATCGCATTCATCACACGCAATCATCTCAATGCCATCTTCATACGCAATAAAGCAAATCGGACAGATCCACTGCTGCGCTTCCTGCTTTTGTTTCTGTTTCTTCATGTTCTTTTTCTTCACACTCAATTTGATCGGTGGCTGTTTCTTTTTTGTTTTCGCCGCCGTTTTACCACCGGAAGCACTCGGTTTGCGAGTCGAGGTTGTTGTGGATGGTTTCTTAGTTTTCGTCGCGGTAACCGGTGTGGTTGTTGTGATCTGGGAAAATAGATTTGATGAAACTAACAATGGTCGACAATAATCAAAGTGCTGAGATTGGTCAGGCCGTGGTCATTTTTTGTAGTTATGCATTTCTTGATTTGATTTACAATGTATTCTGACATTAACTACGGTCTACGGAGGAGTTGAAATCTGCTTCAGTCAGCTCAGCACGCAGGGATAGAAAACAACAAAGGCGAGCGACCCGACCCATACCGTAATCCTGGTCTCACTCGGCTCTCTCACGACAGGCGACACCAAGTAGCCAGGGGCGGGCGAGTCAGCTTTGAACGCAATCGGTGACACAGATGGTGCATCAGTAGCATCGATGTGCACATGCAACGGACTGTCCATTGGACTGACACTGCGCGGGGACGGCGTACGCGGTGGTGGGGTAGACGGGGCACGACGGGGAATGACGGACACGCTCGATGGTTCAGGCTTGGCTCTGTGTGTAGACATCGGGGTTATTGCTCGGTGCTGTATCATACGTCTTGGTCATGTCATTCTTTCAGGCCTGTATTATTCGAGATTTACTTCCGGTTGTGATTAAGAACAGTTGGAAACGTTGTTAAACAATACATAATTCTTCGTGCGCTGGTTGAAATCCCAAATTTGAAAAATCTCGACATTCTCATTTCAAAAAAGCACGGTTTGATCCCTCATAATTGCATGGAACATTTCGATAACATGAGAATAGCAAACAATTGACAATTCACCCACTGATACAACCAACTTTGCAAATAGTCCTTTCAGCGACAGTTTGAGTTTGGGCGCGACCTTCGGCTCAATTACTTCCGGGGGTTCCTCAACCGGTGGTTTCGGTGCCGGCGATTTCGATTTTCGGCCCGAATCGCCCAATTTGATCTTGAGTTTGAACGGCGCCACCACGGCTGGTTTAACATCTTCCACTGGTTCGACTTTTGGTGTCGAAAGTGGCGGGTCAGGCGCCTCTTTAGGCGGCATCGAGGAATTGCCGCTGCGAATGTCTTCTTTTCGAATTAGAACACGGATTTCAGGCACAGGCGGTGCTGGAGCCACTGGCGATTCGTTTGTTGTGGGACTTGGCTTGTCGACTTCCACGGTCGGAGGTGTCGGTGTCGCCGTGGCTCTGCAATTCAGCGCGACGGTTTTATTGTCGACCCTCCATACGGTGAACCAATGGTGTGGCTGGGGGGGGGGGTGGGGGTGGGGTCCCCCCCCAAGGTACAGTAGGTAGGTTGCCGCCCCTCGCCTGGTACAGTAGGTAGGTTGCCGCCCCTCCCCTGGGACAGTAGGTAGGTTGCCGCCCCACCTTACTTTTTACCCAAAACATTCATTTTTGGCTTAAAATTGCATAAAATTAGCATATTTGTCTGCAAATAGGCGAAAAATCGCGCGCTGCGCGCGAAATTAGTGTTTTAGGCCACATTTTCTTCAGTATTTAGACATAAAAAATTTCGGTTTCCAGATTACCCCCCCCCAACTGGTACGACCCCCCCCCCTAGCTCGGCTGGTACAGTAGGTAGGTTGCCGCCCCGCATTTTGGGTGGTACAGTAGGTTGCCGCCCCGCCTGGGTAGCTACACCACTGGGTGAACCAACCGTCTACTTATGGTTGACGCTCCATATGGCTGTGATTGTGAACTGCAGTTTGCTCCCAAATTTACCATTGTTCTCCTGTTTATCACACAATACAGTGAAAACTTTCATTGTCACACCGAAAGTGCTGGGTTCCAATCAAGTCTAAGGCAAGTAGACAAGATAAATTTTGTGCAATACTGCTAGCTGTAAGTAAAGTGGCGATGAAAACAAGATCCACTGTACTGACCTCTGCTTGTGCATCTTCTTCTTCTTCTTAGCCGATTTCTGTTTTGCGCTATCCGACGGAATGAACGGACGTTTGAACTTGAGCTTGAGCGCCTTGGGCGATGTGTGTTTGCTCGGCGCAGCCATTGGTTGTTGTGGTCGGGCAATGCGCAGGGGGGCCACTTTGCGAATAGAGAATTTGGGAAGTGATGGGCGCACAGGCGTTGTACTGAAAACAAGCAAGTCATTTGTTGAAGTTGTTGTTTGTTGTTTATTGCTCTCAGTGACGCATAAAACCATGCACGTAAATTAATGATAGAAGCACAGTTACAAGACCGGGTGGGACAATTACGGAAATGAAAAAAGTGGACTGATCCCAATATGCGCCCTCTGAGCCCGACATTTGTCGTTTGACGAGGACGAGGATTAATGCATTTGTTGAAGTCGGGTTTAACGGAGTGCGGACAGGGGGCGACAGCCTACATTGTTAAATTTTCAGTGTTGACCTGACACTGGTGGTGCAAAGCCAAAATAAACAGGACAGTATTTGAAATCTCTCAACAATCCATTCCTAATATTTACGAACCTTGATTTGGCCGGCTGCACGGGTTTGTACGATTTTACGATCGACTCCTCCATCCGCTTCTGTTCCTTCTTCTTCTGCTGCGCGGCTCGGATTCGTTCTTTGAGTTTCTCTTTGGTGAACGATGTTTTCTTCAATGTTGTGGACAAAGTGGTTCGCAACAATTGACCTCTGGCTGCGGCTTGGTCATCGCTAGGTTGCTGCTGTTTTTGGGACGCACCAGCGGTCAACCGATCGGCGGAGGAGCGCGATGTTGAAGTACTCGGAATGGAAGCTGCAAATTACTACATGTTAGGATCTGATGTTGCACCTAAGTTCCTATTTTATGGGCGACAAACTCCGTCTTAGTCAAACAAGCTTTCGAATTTAGGATATGTCGCATTTTCTGGCAGTTTTTCCTCCAACGCAAGAGTTCCTTAGAAACCGCCTTGATGCAACATCTACATCTTTGTTTGTCGGAAACAGAACTGTTCTTTCATGACCCAAATAAGTCCACAGCGACCATCCCAATCAGATCAACAAGCTTGCCATCAGTCTACAAAAGGAATAAGAAGTCACCTTTATACTCATCCCCAACACTGTGATCGAGCACATTCGATATACATTCATCAATATTGGCTGAAATTTGACTACTACTCGGTGTCGTTCTTGCAACATCAGGGGCATCAGTCGTGTCCATCGGAGTGGTAATCGAGTCATCTCCAATCTCGCCCTCCTCCAAACTCGTCCGTTCGCCAAGTGCCGGTCGCGACATTTTGAGTGTCAATCGTGATTGTGACTCCTCAACCACTCGTTGTTTGACGGGAGGGGGTGGCGGAGGGGCTTCGACGATTTTCACCAGACCCAATGAGAACGCGTCGAAATCGCTGTAGTCTGGCACGTCGTCCAGATCCTCTCCTGCCGCTTTCGGCCTGAAATTGGTGAAACAGTCAAACATAGCAATGTCTCACACTCGCATCACAACTTGAGTCTCCAAAGGCCACACGAACAAAGCAGATCAGTTCCGAACCGACAAAGAAAAGGCCAATAACTGTTGCACGTAAAGCCTGAAGAACAACAATACCTGCGTCGTCGATCAGTAGTTCGTCTGCTGTCCTGCCTGACGGGCGCAGGTTTGGTTGCATTTGACGGCTGATCATTTGTGGCACTCGTCTTCTCCATATCAATGGACTCGTCTTCCGCTGAAAGGTGCAGACGGACTATTAGTTTACCTGGGTGGGGTCGAAAACCCCGAAAAAAAACGCCGAAAAAAAAACGCCGAAAAAAACCCCGAAAAATAAAAACCCCGAAAATAAAACCCCGAAAACGAAAAACCCCGAAAAAAAACCCCGAAAACGAAAAACCCCGAAAAATATAAAATGTGTGGAAAACAATTCTTTTTGTTAGAGAAGGGTATTCATCTCGTTCGTGCACCAAAAAAATGGGCACTGGTACAGTTCGGGCACAAGTTAGGTAATTCTCCTTTGGTCATGTCTTCCTGGCTGGCAGCCTAAGCCTAAGCCTAACCCTAAATGAAGGCCTATTCCGTTAAACTTTTGTGGATGTTGCCTTCATGTGGCCAGGTCTTCCTGGCTGGCAGCCTAAGCCTAAGCCTAACCCTGAAGGAAAGCCTGAGCAGTTAGGTTTTTGTGGAAGTTTTCTTCAAATGGACAGGTCTTCCTGGCTGGCAGCCTAAGCCTAACCCTGAAAGAAAGCATGTGCAGGTGTACATTTGTGGATGTTTCCTTCATATGGACACGTCTTCCTGGCTGGCAGCCTAAGCCTAAGCCTATGAACAAGCTTAAGCCCAAGTCTAGGTTCAAGTCTGATCCGAAGCCAATTTATCAAGTGTAGGGGTGATGTTTCACTCGTGGGTCACGAGCGACATGAATACCCACCTCCAACAAGATTTTTTTTCATCACTGACATTTTTTTATTTTTCGGGCTTTTTTCGGGGTTTTTCGTTTTCGGGGTTTTTTTTTCGGGGTTTTTCATTTTCGGGGTTTTTTTTTCGGGGTTTTCCGTTTCGGGGTTTTTTTTCGGGGTTTTTTTTTCGGGGTTTTCGACGGCCATTTTCAAATTCGAGCCCTTGCCGATAACGGCAGGTTGAGGTTCGTATGCCCACTTTGCTTGCCATAGTTCTACAAGTACCTCAATTTTACTTGTCAAATCACAAGAACTCCAGAATTACAATCTAGATGGATAATTCACTTGCCATTGACAGTAGTTGTAAACAAAACAACTGAACATAAACACAAAAAACAACAAGTGAATTCAATTTGCACGCACGTTCTCGCACGGACGAGGGACGCATGGCCGGTAGATGAGTGGGAATTGAATCGTTGCGATTGCGCAGTTCATTCTGCGATGGTTTGGTGCACGAAATCACCGGGCGTTCGGAGCGAACAGGGAATGACGGAACCTGAAAATGATTTACATCGGAAATACAATGAATAAATGAACTGATTTCTAGCAAATATCGGCTCGGCGGGCGCCATCTTTATTACCAAGAAAAGCAGATTTTGATTTTGGCCTAATCGAGCCAAACAAGGTTGAGTGATGGATGCAGAAAAATAGGACAGGACCACTTACCTCATGCGGAAAGTGCACCGGCTCGACTTGGCGCACGTAATCCGATATTTCTCGCACGGAAACATGTCGTTTTTGGAACACCATCCCCAAATCGTCCAGGATTGGGCGTGTACGTTGATCTGAATAGAAAACATACAATTGAGGTCTGAGGAGAATGCGAGCGAGCGAGCGAGCAAGTCAGCCAGAGCACCATACCGTAAAGGACACTCCTTCCTGAAGTAACGGGACCTGGCAGAAAAATTGGCAAAACATCTGGATATGCCATAAAAACACCTCCTAGGGTTTTCAGGGTCACTGAAATCGAATTTGGCATCCATTATAAGCCTCAGTTTAAGCCTGAGTACCTAAAACGACAGTATGCCTGAAGTCGCCCAAGACCGCCAAGCAACCTGGTGTGCCGCAGCCGCTACGTGCGTGTGTGAGCACAGAACTAACACACAGCAGGTCTGTTTGTTACTGAAACAAGGGCGCGCTGGATGAATTCGACGGTAATTCT
Organism: Rhynchonema sp. JSB1_4; assembly: GCA_030248065.1. Taxonomy (NCBI): domain Eukaryota; kingdom Metazoa; phylum Nematoda; class Chromadorea; order Monhysterida; family Xyalidae; genus Rhynchonema; species Rhynchonema sp. JSB1_4. The sequence goes on from JASAMV010003771.1 coordinate 34,791, forward strand.
TTATTTTTTGTTGACAAACTTTTTTTTTAGAAAGAACCGCCTTTTTAAATATTTTCCCAGTAGTTAAGGTAGTCTTGTCCGGTCGAAGAAAATATGATGCTTGTGCCACAAAAACATGTGCATGTGCACTTGACAAAACTCATCGGTTTTGCATTACAATTTTTGGAAAAATAAAAATTTACAAATCGATAAAAAAGCCTTCGAATAATGTATGAAAAAGAACTCGGGCCACGGACAGAAACGTTTTATTTCGTGAAAAAACGGTTTTATCCAAGCGCCAGTATAAGAGCACCGGCCCAACAAAAGCGATTTGGCCGGCCCTGAAAAAAACTAACTGTGCTCCGTGGCATCGTGCAGATCTTCGCACATGGTGCGCAAATAACGCCGAAAGACGTCCAGAAGAACATCGAGGGAAATGTTTGTTGCTGAATTGAATCCGTGATTGTGGCAGATTTGCGCCATTGCGATCCGTAACAGATCCGTCGCGTATGATTCAGCCATATTTTAATTTATTACGTCCCTCTACCGCGCCGTGCCGCTGGCGCAACAATTCTGAATGAATGACTCGTATTTACTGCTGCAAATGCAAACTTACAGTATGGTAGTACTTGGGGGGTCCCCCGAATCAGTGGTGTGGCTACCCAGGCGGGGTATCCCCCCTCTCCGAGCGCGGTACAGTAGGTATCTCCCCTCCAGAGTACCTCCAACACTGCACCAGGACCCAAATTTGAAGAAAAGTCATTTTTGAGGTTGAAAATTTGACCCATTTTTGCCACATTTTAGAAAAAGATCTCAATGAAAAGGGTAGTTTGGCGGTTTTTGACAACATTGACCTAAAAATCACTCATTTTATGACCAAAAGGCAAAAATGCCTATTTTAGGCCTAAATTTGCCTATTTTAGGCAAAAATTGGGGGAGCAGACGTACGGAGGGGGAACAGTGGGGCAGGCGTACCATGGAGGCAGGGCAGGGTAGTACTTGGGGGGGGGGGGGGGGGCGCGGGGGGCCCCCCCCCCCCAAATTCACCTATCTATCGTCAACACTTTTTGATTTCATCTATCTATCGTAAACACATATGGGCAAATCTATCTATCGTCAACAAATTTTGGGAACAATCTATCTATCGTCAACACATTTCGAACCCAAAATTGACATTTTTGCCTCAAAATCGGTATTTTTCACCACAAATAGGCAAAAATCGCGCGCTACGCGCGGATTTAGTACATCTACACACATTTTCATTAATATTTACACGTTATTACCTACTTAATGCACTATACTATACCTTGATTTTTGGCGACCCCCCCCACCATCTATCTATCGTCAACAAGTTTGGGTCGACCCCCCCAGATTTCGGACTTGGGTCATCTACCTATCGTCAACACATTTCGGGTCCCAATCTATCTATCGTCAACACCTTGACCAAGTACTACACTGAGGCAGGGTAGTACTTGGGGGGGGGGGGGTGGGGGGGTCCCCCCCAAATTAATCTATCTATCGTCAACACTTTTTGATTTCATCTATCTATCGTCAACACTTATGGGCAAATCTATCTATCGTCAACAAATTCTGGGAACAATCTATCTATCGTCAACACATTTCGACCCCAAAATGGGTATTTTTGCCTCAAAATGGCTCAAAATCGGTATTTTTTGTCCCAAATAGGCAAAAAATCGCGCGCTACGCGCGGATTTAGTGCATCTTAGTACATTTTCATTAATATTTACACATTATTACCAACTTAGTACACTATACTATACCTTGATTTTTGGCGACCCCCCCCACCATCTATCTATCGTCAACACATTTCGGGTCCCATCCAGAGGTCGCAATCGGGCCGGGTTTGGCCGGCCCGGCCCGGCCCGAGCCCCCAAATCTCCGGCCCGGCCCGGCCCGGCCCGACCCGTACCCCCAAACCTCCGGCCCGGCCCGGCCCGAACCCCCAAATCTCCGGCCCGGCCCGGCCCGGCCCGGCCCGATTTTTTGGCTCAGATTTTAACCCAATTTTTGTCATAATTTTTGCGATTTTTTTGAACCTATTTTTTGGTTGAAAACAACGGTGTTGCAGGGGTTGGGGGTCCCCCCTAGGTACAGTAGGTAGGTAGGTTGACGCTCCATCCTGGTACACTATGTAGGTCGCCGCCCGGCGGCTAGTACAGTAAGTTGCGATTTTTGGCTCAAAATGGTATATAAAATCGGTACTTTTCACTCCAAATTGGCGATAAATCGCCGCGCTACGCGCGAAATTAGGGTTTTAGAGCACATTTTCTTCAAAATTTCGACCGAAAAAATTTTGTTCCCCCTTAGCCCGGCCGGTACAGTAGGTAGGTTGCCGTCCCACATTTTTGGTGGTACTGTAGGTTGCCGCCCCGCCTGGGTAGCCACACCACTGGTTGAAAATACATTGTTTTCCATGAAATGGTCGTCAGATAGAGACAATACTGATCACTTACTTGCCGAATCCGTCAGAAATTTTAGTATTTTTGACAAAAAAATCCCTACATTTTCAGTAAAATAAGTCACTTCAGAAGCTTCGGGCCGGGGTGCCCGGCCCGGCCCGGCCCGGCCCGACCCAAAAGCCCAAAATCGCGGCCCGGCCCGGCCCGGCCCGGCCCGAGGTCGGGCCGGCCCGATTGCGACCTCTGGTCCCATCCCAATCTATCTATCGTCAACACCCTGACCAAGTACTACACTGCATGGAGGGGGAACAGACGTGCCCGAGGGGGACCCCCAGGCAGTGTGGTGGCAGGCCAATCGACCCAAGATACCCTAGGGGGGGATGGTTTCGGAGTTACTCGAGATACCCCCCAGAGGCTACCCAAGATACCCCTATGGTCCGTCAAAAGGCGAAAAAAGGCCGTTTTTTGCATGCAATTTTACTGCAAAATTGGCCTAAAAAATGGGTACCTTTTAACATTTTTGCCGAAAATTAGCCTAAAATGACCATTTTTGGGTGTTTGCGCGCGGAGCGCGCGATTTTAGGGGTTCCGAGGTCGAAAAACACCTATTTTTGCCTTTGCAAAGCATAAATCGACTTACTCGAGATACCCTTTGGGGTCGGCTCGAGATAGATACCCTTCCCCCCTAAGGGTTGACTGGAGATAGATACCCCTTAGGGGGGAATCCCCCCATCCCCCCCCAGCCACTACAGTGCCCCTGCCCACAGGAACTACAGTGATGGCGTGGATGAATTTCTAAAGATTTTTCACTCCTCTGTCCTCCAGTGTAGTACTTGGTCAGGGTGTTGACGATAGATAGATTGGGTGGGACCCGAAATGTGTTGACGATAGATAGATGACCCAAGTCCGAAATCTGGGGGGGGGGGTCGACCCAAACAAGTACTACCCTGCTGTCCTCTCTCTTTGGAATTAGACGGTTGCACAAGAGGAGTTAAAAATCTTTGGAAAATCATCCACGCCTATAAAAGGCAGAAACGGCGTTTTGAGGCCAGCCGCTTCAGATTACGTTTAAGCCCAAGCCCAAGAAGCCTAGGTGTAGGCCTAAGCCTAAGCCTAAGCCTAGGCCTAAGCCTAAGCCAAAGCCTAAGCCCAAGCCTAAGGCTAAGCTCAAGAAAACAAACAAAAAATGATGGCTATGTTTTGACATCCCAACCCCGATTTCACTGTTATAAACACTATTTCTCATCATTTTGTGCATGTATAAACTAGTTTTAACCAAAAAAGCCAAAAAAACAAAAAATTTCACCGGCGCCGGCGGGACTCGAACCAGCGGTCCCACAGGCACGAGTCCAACGCTTTCACCGCTGAGCTAGCGAACCGACACACACTGCCGTCTAGCCGCTGCTACTTATATCTAGCGCTGCTGCTGTCTAATACACACACGTGTATTAATTAATGCACACACAGCCAGCTGCGTGTAACGGTTAAACCTGATGATCAAGGGCACCTGGATGATTTTCCAAAGATTTTTATCTCCTAATCGGTTGCACGAATTAGACAAGTCGATTCTTTTTCATTGATTTTTTCAACAAAGCGGAGGAGTTAGTCAACCAAACGAAAGTGAGGGCACGGTTGATGGAAGACTGCTTACTATTGTAATCACTGCACCCTGCAGAGGCTCTGGCGGGAAGACTGATTATGAATTTGAAAATAAAACGGATTAAACGGAATCCGCATAATCAGCATTCCCCCCAGGGCCGTTTCCCAGGAAGACTGATTACGAGTGCTATGCATGCCACGCATGTATTCAGCCTAAGCCCAAGCCTAAGTTTAAGCCTGGGTCAAGGCCCAAGCCTAAATATGTGCGCTAACGTGAGCCTAAGCCTAAGCCTAAGCCTGAACTCAAACCTAAGCCCAAGCCTTGGTTCAGGACTAAGCTACAGCTGGATTCCGTTTAATCCGTTTTATTTTCCAGTCCATAAGCAGTCTTCCCCCCAGCACGCAAAAATCCGTTTAATCCGGAAAATCCGTTTAATCCGTTTTATTTATAATCAGTCTTCCCGGCACGGCGGGCGCATGTATAACCCATGCAAGCTCAGCAACACCAAACACTCCTCACCGTCACCACCGTGGGAATTCAAAGGACCTGAGACGACAAAAGATCTTCAGACTTTTTTTTTATTTCTGAGCTCCATCAGCATAGGTTTGCTACAAAGGAGGGATCACAGCATACAGTAATCCAAATGACTGACAATTTAGTGCTCAGCGATTTCTCCTAAGTTACCCTAGAGTCCAAAGGACTTATCACCGTCAGCAACAGAATCGCAGTCAATCTCAGGAAGACATGGCTATGGCTCTATTTAAGTGCGCTCCTGTCGCTCCACATTCAAATTGCTTTGAAGCTTCGGTTCGGGCCACGAAGGGTCCGGTGCGGCAGGCAACCATGTTTGCGCGGCGAGGCGGTCACTGTTTGCTGCGATTTTTCTCAGAGTTATCTGTTGTTCGGCTGCGTGGGAGGCTGTTGTTCTATTTTTTGTAGTTTGTAGGCCATCGGTTTTGTGAAGTCACGTCCGCCAATGGAGCGCTTGTGCTCTTGTTGTTGAGTCAAGACATAATAATTTTTCTTGGTTTGCTGTTGTTTTGAAAGTGGAATGGTCAAATCCGGATCAGTTTGGGATTGCGTATGGTGATGCTGACTAGTGAAAGCAAATAAAGTTGGCAAAATCAAGAGTTTTTCGTCAGTGCAAAACCAGAATCCATCTTCAGACTTCAGACGTGATTTCAGACTTTTTTACACATACGTGCAGCATACACAACAGAAGTTCTGTAAAAATTCACGCCGTTTGCTTCTATTGAACAGGACATTTTGCATAAACCATCAACTGAGACTTTTGATCCTCAAAAATCCTCTTATCCCTTTACAATCATCACGACCACAACGATGGGTTTTCTGTCGCCAATTTTGATGTTGCTGTTGGTGATTATTGAAAGTTGGTAACTATAATTCCAGTTTTAGTCTCCCGGCAGCGATCAACAAAGACTAATGTTTTTCCATCTTTCAGTGTCCATGGCAGCAAGTGGCACTGTTTCGTGCACGGGCAGTCTGAACATCGTCGTTTGGGCTGTGGTGTTCACCATTGAGGTTGGCACCACTGAGTCAACCCCGCTCAGGCCTTTGCTTGGGACTGAAATAAATCAAGGCGCAAACCTACATACATGTCAGGTCTAACAGGCTTCACAGTTAATGTAACAGGTGATGTTTCAGATCGTGACGATCATCTGCGCGCCAATGCTGTGGATTTTCTGGAAAAACGCACGCGCGGATCGTAAACGCACCGAAAGGATTAGGCAAATGGCACAAAAGGACGACGTGAAATCGGAAGTTGGTGATGTGATTTTAAATGATGTTTCGCTCAGTTGTCAATCAATACAGTATGTGTGCAGTATTGATATTGATAACCCGGTAGGCATTGGATCAATGTGAACTGTGCAGCGTACTTTTTTGATGGCTCGTTTCGACCTGCTTTCACAGGCTCCCGGTGCACCACTAGGTCATCCTCAGTAGAATTCGTCAGATAGGGACGTAGACTACAAGCACACAAAAAATACACAAGTTAGTGTTTGCGTTGAAAATGGATGGAAACATTTTTTGAGAAAAAATAGCGATATTTTGCGCGGGCATAATCCCATAGGCTTGGTTGGATGCGGTCACTTGGGCACCTGGCATGCATTCTCCGTGATGTTCACCTGGCACAACGTCCAAAAGAATGCTCTTCTGGTTCTTTACAGTCGAAGAGCCGTTCCCATTCCCACAGCCACAACCGCAAGTCACGATTCGGTTTCAAAAAGAGTCAAAGGGCTGGAGGATTGAATGAAGTGGAACCGTCTGATCTGGGTTAGTATGAAGATCTGAAATAACTCAACTGGTGTAATTTTCGAAACGCTGTTTCACGATCACACTAACTTTACACCGATCACCGACCGAGCGTGCACCGACATTCACACCCAACGAGTTTGGCGTTAATTTAATTATTGCCCAATTATTTTCCAGTTGCCGGTACCGTGAGTGCACCAGGGCGTCGTGAATCAGAGTCTCAAACAGGTTGGTTCACTCGCAGTTGTGACAGATTCAGAACGTTTTGTCACTTGGCTCTGTGGCTGTTTTTAATCGTATTTTTTCAGGGGGTACAGCAGCAAAGGGCGACTCCGCGAACAGCCCCAAACCAAGTTCGAACTACATGGGTGGTGATCAACAACAGGTGGCAAAAGAGTCTCATTACATTCCGATGCTGCACTCCTAGGATGAAACATTATGAAACACAGTTGTGACGACCTGGTGCTGATTCAAATGCTCATCTGCCAAAGTTTTCGATTTCGTGAATGCCTTTCGTTTCAATTTTAAGTTGTGTTGCGGATTTGAGCTTCACGTAGTTATGCCTATTTTTGATCTGCTGTCCAGGTTTGAGATTCAGAAGTATCAAATGACTTAAAAACAGATGTCTTGAGAATAGCTCTCTCGTGTAAGATTTCTGCTCATATGAGCTCATTTATTCGTCAAGATTAGGAAGTGAAATATAGTCCGTCCACCAGCTCATGGCACTTTGTGTTGCTGCTGGCTGGTTTGGTCCCTTCCTCCACGTTCTAATGAAAGAGAAATTGAATGTGAGCGATTTTGCAAAAAACTTAAAAAAATAATAAAATGTGTCGAAAACGATTGAATTCGATCAAATTTAAAATTAAATTAAATTAAAATCTATAAAACACGTCGATTTCATAAAGACAGCAATTTAGGAGCAAAAATATTTTTTTTCGGAAACTCAATTTCTCTTTCATAAGAACGTGGAGGAATGGAACAAGTCGGCCAGCAGCAACACAAAGTGCCATGAGCTGGTGGAAGGACTATACATGCCAATACCATACCATGTTGCTTTTGCTCAGAGAAAAAGGTTCCAGATCATGTACCGCAGAGAACCAGTGCTCAAACGAGATTGTTTATCGGGATCGGGATCGGGATTACAGTAGTTGGCACCATAAGTAACCTTGCTGATTATTTTTCATTTTGGACCTCGCAGTCGGGCTACAAATCATCCTCAGCAAAAACGACGCCAAAATGTGCAAAAGGATGCAAAAGTGCCCATTTTTCTTTCACATTTTTGTTGTCCTACTCAGTTTTATGTATATCATACAAAAGCGATATCAATACGACTCTCACTTTCAGCAGCTCTGTAAGCCCGATAAAAATCCCGATGAGAATCCCGAATCGCGATCCGGAGAATTAATCGGGATCGGGCTTTCGGGATTTTATCGGGATTGAAAGTCTCCAGATCGGGATTGGGATCCCGTTCGAGCACTGCAGAGAACAAACTATGTACAGAGTTCATTTGACCGATAACTGAGATTTGTTTTTCGTCACGTGATCAGAATATTGCTGCCCTCGACTGGTTCAAGTGAAATGATGTTGGAGAGGAGATGTTACCACTTGTGCTTTGTGGTATGAGTTGGGAATGCTACACTTAATTAATACCTATTCAACAATACGCTTTCGAATTGTGACTCTATCATTGCACCCTTGCCCAAGCCACCGACGGACTTGTCGAGTTTGTGGGAGATATGGGCTTACTCTTATGTAGTTAGGGCGCGGCCATGCAAACGCGGGCGCGGGTCGCGGGTCAGAAAAATATTCTATGTTTTAGACCCGCTCCGCGTTTGCATGGCCGCACTTGCGGGCGCGGGTCGCGGGCCAGAAAAATATTCTATGTCCCAGACCCGCGCCCGCGTTTGCATGGCCGCACCTGCGGGCGCGGGTCGCGGGTCAGAAAAATATTCTATGTCCCAGACCCGCGCCCGCGTTTGCATGGCCGCACTTGCGGGCGCGGGTCGCGGGTCACTCGAAACATTTCTTTGGCTGGGCTTGTAGCGCGCGAAAACCACAGTTTTAAAGAAGACGAACTGTTTAGTCTGGTCGCCACAATTTTTTCTGTTCTTTAGTGCTTCCTCCACCAAAAGTCTTAGGGTTTCCCGCCATGCAGACAGACCGGGCCGGGCTCGGACTCGAACGGGACTCCCGGCCAGAAAAAATAGAGAAACTGTGATTGTGAAGGTGAAGCGGAAATCCACCCGTTTTGTGTGTGCTAAACCCCCCAAATTGACCCCAGTGAAAAAATAGAACCCCGTATCCCGTAATCTTCCCCCTCCACTCTCTTCCACCCAGGTCCAGGTGCTGGTGCGGTGCAGAGATAAGGAAAAATTTTTTCGTTTTTTCCTTTTTTCCTCGAAAAAAAAGGTACCCAAAGAAAAGGAAAAAATATAGGAAAAAATGAAGCAATAGGGAAAAAACGTTATTTTTTAGGGAAAAAAACGAAAAACCGAAAGGAAAAAAACGTCTCTGTCCAGCTACCTTTTTGGCTTGACCTGTGCACAAGTGAGGAATCATTATGCATCAAAACACCAAAATTACCGCAATCGGTGAGAAATCAACGTATTATGCACGCCACTCGTGGTTTTGTGTTTTGGTGGTAAATTGGCCAAATTTTGGCATTTTGGGAGCTGAAAAGTCGAAAATATCCCATGCCAGTGCTGTGGCTGGGGGGGGGGGGGGGGGGGGGGGGGCGTCCCCCAGGGTTTTTTTTTCAAAATTCACCAGGTGCAACTTAGGTGCAACCCCCCAATTTTTAGGTGCAAGCTGGCCAAAGTAGGTGCAACCCCTATTTTGGACAAAAAACGCCAATTTTAGGCTTTTTTGCCAGGTTGTGTGTTCAATGCTATTTGCGTGCTTTTAGAAGTTCAATAAAGTTGTAACGCAATGAATGCCTTTTCCTTTAGCAAAAGCAAACTTTTCAGGGAAAGTTCAACATTTTGTAGCACATTTTGTACCAGTTTCATTATTGAGAACCGATTGAGAAGAAAACGAAACAGTGAAATTTTCATGTCACCATATCCACATTTGGGGGTCACATACGAATCAATTACTTTCGCTGTTCATTTACTGTGTGGGTATCTAATACTGTTGTCATGCTCTGCTCTAGTTCTGGTCAGTGTAGTTCTTGGGGGGAGGGGGTCCCCTCCTAAGGTACACTAACCGCCGCGACCAAGGTACACTAGTGCACTAACCGCCGCACCAGGTACACTAACCGCCGCAATTTTTGCCTAAAATAGGCATTTTTAGCCCATGATGGGCATTTTAGGCCTAAAATGGGTAATTTTCAGGTCAATGTTGTCAAAAGTCGCCAATATACTCTATTTATGGAGAATTTTTTCCAAAAAAGGGCAAAAATAGGTCAAATTTTTTACCTCAAAGAAGGACTTTTTCCTGAATTTTGGTCTTCCCCTCCTTCCCCCCACAGGGAGGTGCACTAATCGCCGCACCGACAAAGTGGGTAGGTTCACTAACCGCCTCGCCGGACCAGGAACTACACTGATCCTAGTACAGCATGTATTTGTTTTGAATCTTATCACCAGCACACCAGGTACTAACTGTGTACGAAATCAATCAATCAGATCAATATTTTTTGTCGATGTTGACCAAATGCTTCGATGGAATTTATTGGAAGGAATGAAAAGCCGCGCAGCGCATTTTTTTTGTTTCTAAGCTTTCCAACCTTAAAAGATGCTGTATAAATGCTAAATTAAGCAAATAAGGGCCCAAAATTCTAGGTGCAACCTTGCACCTAACCCTGAATTTTTAGGTGCAATTCTGATTTTTTAGGTGCAATAAAAAAAACTATGGCGTCCCCCCAATGGTACCCTACCCGCCCCGGCCTGGTACGCTACCCTATACTTGCGGGCTGAAAAAAAACGGTTTTTTATTCCAAAAATATATTTTGCGGAAAAATACGCAAGTATACGCTACCTACCCCCCTACCCGCCCCGCCAGTGTGGTCCGGAGGGGGAACATGACTCTTGCAAATGAACTAGGTACTAAACCAACTAACCAACAGATAAGGAGAAGCTCATTCCACTCATATACCAATAACGGATTCAAACCAGCCGAACCCACGAAAACATCAACCAATTCAGAAAAAAATGTATGTAATATATATAATCAGCAAACGTACTTTGCCCAATTGATTGTACAGGTCAGCGTTGCCGGCACACAAATACCGACCGAGCAGCGTGGCGTGTGTTGTGAACACCGTGCCGACGTCCACTTTCCACAATCTCACAAATTATTATCAAATTTATTTTTTCAACGCAAGAGGTTAGTAAAATCAAGCCTACTAACATAATAATGCGGAAACCAGTAAATAACGAGATCCAAAAACAAAAACTGACCAACCGACACATCATAAGTCCCACCCCGGCCTGCCATTCGTGGAACTGCGCTGTGATCAGGGGCTGATAGTCGGTGATGGCTGCTCGGAACTGAAATCGAGAATATTTTTGGTTCCTTGTTTGCTGAATTTTTGGTTTCGTTTTACATTTCTATGCCGACTGCACTGACACTGCGGCAGTGAAACAACGGGTAATCTATCATGCGTGAACCATCAGATCTAGAAACAGGCACAGTCAAATTTCAGCTTAGTGCAAAAAAAAATCCAGAGCATAACAACATTTATTGAAAGTTGACCTATTCTCCGAATTCATTCATCTGGGATGTGAATAAACCTCTCTAAACAAGTTTCAAGTGTCAATCCCAACACCCCAAACCGACCGCTTGTATGAACTGTGCCACCATCACACCCAATATGACAGCGTCGTTCGCTTCCCTATCGTGCCACGGTATGCCGATATGCGTGTCACGCCACAGCTGCAGAATTACTCTTTGTTTTTATACACATAATGTATCGGAAGAGGAAATCATAATATCAAAACACCTCATGCTTCCATTGGTCCAATTTCCAGGCAGCTGAGCCGATATCGAATAGCACCACTTTGGGATAGCCGTCGATCAGCCAACGTCCGTAGGTCACCTGCATCAAATTGGTTGATGTTTCAAAATGTTACGATTGCAAGACAAATTGAGAGGGCTTATACTCGTGGTGGAAATAAGAAACCCACGACCAACCAGGAATCCCTGATCCCTCAAATGATGTAGTGCATGTCGCATCGGCGGATGTTCGGGTTCCAACACTTCGACTTCGAGTCTGACCCTGTCCTCAACGTATGGCCCCATCATACAATATCGATCACCCAATTCGTCTGTGCTCACGGGCGCTTTTGTGCGCAACACGGTGTAGATACCGCCAACTGAAACATGTCTGCCGTATTTCCTTTAAACGGTGTGTATGACGTCTCAGGTCCTATGATTTTTTTGGTGTCAAAATAAAACGAAAATCGCGCAAAAGAAGAAAGATTTTTCAAAAAACAAATAGTCAGATTTTTGTTTGATATCAATAGTAGGGGAGCTCGGACCCGTCAGTCACAGCGTTCAATAGAATTGATGGGTTTCGGGTTTTCAAGCGTCGGCTGAAACCTTCTTGAGCTTGTTCACGTGTGTTTGAAGAACAGATAACCTTGTTGCTTGCCAAAATAGAATACTGAACAAGTGCAGTGACAATGAAGTAGTGTTCTGTAAACAGTGCCAAATTACCTAAATAAATGCCACAGAAGCTGAGCATTTACAATCAAATGTGTGCATGCACGTGCTGCAGAAAAAGACATCAAACATCCTGAGAGGGCAGCTCAATTAGGAGGAGACTTCTACTGTGCATTACTGTATTTGGAATTTGAAGGCTGGCTTCTATTGGACGCCATGCTATGCGGTAACTAGACATCAATAATTGTTAGGGAATTTTTTTGTTCTCATGTCGTGATAACTAATTCGAGCAGCTTGACCAATCACACAACACTGAACCGTACCATGATCTTCCATAGCCAGGACAGCGCAACAAGCGCAGTCAAAAAAGATAAAATATTCATTTTCAAATGATCATCCCCAGTTACCACCAAATAACAACTATATGTTCTGGCACCAAAATCAGATTGCGTGTAGGCCTTGCTGCCGAATAAAACATACCACCCGATGTGCGTGTACAGATAAACCCGAAACCACATTGAAAGAGACGAATATCAATGATGTTTCACCTCCTCAGTTTTCGGACGGCTGTCTGCGCCGTTATTGTGAAAAGTTAATTCTACAGGTATCGCAACTGCGTGCTGCGACGGCAAGTCACCAGGCCAAACCAAATGATAGCCAGAGTTAATTTTCATTCACAAAACCTTTATTGGCTACTTCCCAGCTGCATTCGAATACGTATCTGCCCTCTTTCTTGGCAGTGACACCCTTGTCCATGGCAGCCATTGACGCCATCGGGTCCATAGTCGACACATCCAGTGTCTTACGACGTCGGGCCATTGCGGCCAGGTTTGTCATCGACATCCTGCTCGTCAGCTTGTCTGCAAGCATCCGGGCTTGGAATCGGTGCATCGGGCATCATTGATGAGAACGAAGATATGACCGTCAGTTGGCTGCAACCGACAATCGTATGGAATGAAACCACAACAAGTTCAACACCATTCAACTACAATGTTCACCAAAACAAATTTTTATGCAAATAAGTCAGAAAACCCTGGTCAAACTTGATGACCACACGCAGAAAACAAAACGACAAGATGGACTACGATACAGCAGACAGAAAAATAAATACAAATCTTGCTGGAGTATTTATTAGTTAAATATATTGTCAAAGACGTCACAGTACGCATTTCACAATAGAAGGTAAAGGCAGCGAAACAGACCACAGAAGTGCAGAATAGAGCAGGTTACAGTAAATCACAGAACACAGCAGCATCATTGGATACGGACAGAAAAAGGGAGTTGACCAAACAAAAACTAAAAACGCAGGCCGTGTTGCAGAAAGTCAAATAAAGTATACCTACCTACCTATAAAAACTACAAACCTGATTAAAAACGCGGAATTTCAACAGTAATCATATTCACAGCTTTGATTCGTCATCCGGTTTCGGTATGGTAATGTAGGGCTCGGCCAGGGGCCACAACGGCAGACGCTTTTTGAACATGCACGGGTCGTCGATTTTGCAGGCCTGGAAACTTGTATAGGCAATCCATCGGCTCATGGCACTTTATACGCACAGGGCGCATGCAGCAGCACACGCCATTTTTTAAACAAAATGTCCACTTTGGGCGAGTGTCATACCTAGATGGCCGCCTTTTAATTTATTCGGTTTTCATTTGCTGCTTGATATAACACTTCTATGCACTGTTGCAAAATTTGGAGATGTTTCAATTCATAACTGCAGAGAATAGAGGCATTCATTTATGGCAGTAATGTAGCGTGCAGCCTGTGTGTGTTGAGTGCCATGAGCTGGCGGATTGCCTATACAAAATACATTTCTTGTGGACATCCCGCCAAAAAAACCAACAAAAAGTCACAAAAAAGTTATTTACAACCTTGGCGTCATCAACGGGCGTGTCCTCTTTGTTCCTCTTGCCCTCCAATTGGGTCGAGTAGACGCGCACAGACATTTTACGTCGATCAGCACTATCGGCCGAGATGTATTTGTCGAAATACGACAATAATTGCGATTTCTCAAGTTTATCCAACGCTTTGATTTCGATTTCACCTGAACATTGAACGAAATATAAAAGAATCTTGCATTTCTGAGATAACAAAATCGCTTACATCGATCAAAACAGTACTGTTGCGAGCTGATTTCGCCCCAGAAACGTCCGGCCAACGCCGATAGCTGTTTGGGCCGCTCCTTGCGTTTCGCTTTCAGTGCTTCTTTGTGTCTGAAGTAAAAAATGAAAGCTCACACATCGGATTCGAAAATACAAACGCGGCGTCTGAGACTGATTGCTTGCCTATTGAATTCCTCCTGACTCATATCCTGAATGGTGTCCCTGATTTGCTGCAAGAACGCTTCGATCCTGGTCTCCACATGTCGCGGGTCACGGTCACCTTGCACGATCAGGCGGAATCCCTCAGTGCCGTGTGCACGACGAGCACCAGAGAATACGATGTAACCTGAATGAAAGCCAAGCGGTTGTGTGTGACACGCACACGGAGAAACCAGAATAGACAGTGATTGACGTCATCTTCAGTAAATACGTGTTATCACGTCATCTCGTGTTTGTGCGTTCCTGCGAATAAAACTGACCGGTTGTCTACAGTCCAAAGTGAAAAAAACAACATTTGCACCCAATATGTGCAGTATATAAACTGAGTCAATTGAAGTTAACCCGATGTGGAACCAATACCATGTTTATGTGTAAACTTCGAACATTTTCAGTTTCAACTTCTGCATTTCGACAATTTTTGGATTCGATCACTAAGCTGGGAAACGTAATTTGACCTGGGGTAGCTTATCTAGCGTGAAAATGCTCCATTGAGGTTCGACGAAAAAAAGCACCAAATTAAAGAGAAACAACCGTATTCAATGAACGCATATAGGCAAACTACGCCAACACGAGCCCGATTTCGGAGGTGGTGAACTTGCAAAACGTAAAGAAAGAGAAATCATCATGCTCCATGTTGTATGCCACAACGTGTAACGTTTCCCAAATCAGCAGCCACGCATAATCTCCCCCTTTTTCCTGCCCCCAAACGGGGGTGGTGGTTTTACTTTATCACTTCATCAACAATTTGCAAACATTTCCGAACCGAGTTGTTCCTTGGTCCTCAACGTATCGAACGCCGGTTCAGCCATAATCTGACACAACAGATCCAATCGGACATCGCCGATTGTCGCCTCCCCAATCTGCAACATCATCTCGATGGCACTGTTGGAATGTGTGTCGTTCTGACGCTCGTACACCATCGACTCGCCTGCAGTTATGCTGGTTGTTTATTTTGCTGTACGGCTGCTTAATGGTTGACGTGATTGTGACGCATGATTAACCGATCCAAAATAATTTCAAAACTGCAACAAGATTTAAGTAACAGTAACGAACGTAGGATGAACGCGATGGTTTCGCCATGCACAGTTGTGAAAGTTTCGGCTTTTACAGCTTCACGCTTGAGGTCGTTTATTTTGTTTTTATTGTAAAAGCCAATATTTTAGAAGTCGCACGCGCTACAAGCTAGTCTATAAAAGTTGAACATAAGCAAAGCTTCGGAATACGTTGATTACAACATGTAGGCAAAAAACCTTTCCTCGAAGTTCTTCGAGACGAACACCAAAAATAAAGCGATGAATAACTCTGCCTACCAACCGACCAGCTTTCAATTGATGTTCCCTGTCCCTGTAGACCACCTGCGACTGTGGCAGGATGTGCACCTTCTTGCCTGGTCGTGCCTCAATGGTCAACGCCGACCAAACTGTATCGGCCAAGTCGATGGCAACCTGCGGTGCATCATAAGTCGATCAACAAGACATGCCGTTTTTATTCGCTGTTTATTTTTTCAAAACAATTTTTTGTGGTTGTGCTTGGGGGATTTGTTCAGTGTCCCTTTGTATCATAGTCATTCACTCAAGAGTGAAACATCAAGGACAATCAAAAGACGAGAATGATCAATGTGCTAAAAATATGACGTCGACTCACCTTTTCGGTGGCATTTCCATGCACCAACATTTCCAAATAGACATTTGAGAATAATTCAGGAACAAATTCAATCAAATCATCAACAGTCAGATCTGAAATAAAATACAAATTTTATCATTCCTGTGCATTTTATGTTGTACTTCAAGAAAAAGCTTATCCAAGAACCAACCTTGAGCGCTCTCCAACAGTTCATCTTTGGTCCAGACCCGTTGCGACAACAAACAACTGCCGTGGTACACTGCATGCGAATACGGCTGCTCTTGTTCAAAGTTGCGCAGCTGTCGCACGTACAGCTGAAAAATTGGAAAGTTACTCAAATAACGCCTGCATTTTTCTAACTGATTTATCCATGTTCTGACCTCTTTCAGTGCCTCAAATCGCTGAGGGTCCGGTTTGAAGGCTTTCCACTTTTCGATCAAACGTTGCGCGAAAACAGCCAGCTTGTCGTTGTAACCTTTCACTGAAAAAATCCAGCACGAATTTGAATCATTTCTTATCAGAAAATGAGCACCAAATTAACCTGTCATGCGCACACCATACTTTTCATTGCTGAACCCGGCGCTGAGACCAGCCAGCGTCGCGTTGTACGTGTATTCGGTGAGTGAATCCTGGGTGATATCATTTCATTTTTAAATTATTCTCCTACGTTCAGTCCCAAAGAAACAAGTCGAGGAATAGCAACAAGAAATTCCTCTTATGCCAAATAATGAAAGCAAAACATGTTTCACGGGTTCTCATATTTTGGATTGCAGGGCCCTGATTTCTCCACTGAATGAATGCAATTTGAGTCCAAAAATAACGTTTGTGATGCGACTAAAATGCACATAAACTACCAGTTTTACAGCGGACGCGCTAAGATGCACTGTTTAATGTGAGTATAATACGACCAGCCAACCTGCAAGCAATCAGCCAACAATGCAGCCAAGTTGGCTTTCACCGGATCAGCGTACACGACAGGCGTGGTAATGTGAGCGTGTAGTACACATTTGGGCAGGTGGAACTCGTCGTCCTGATAAATCACGGCCGACATTGTACATTTTTATTGAATGATTTGTGTAAAACGAGAACCCAGACAGAAAAACAGTTCTGTGCTTCCATCCAACCTGCTTGAACCAGACTCGCATTGCACGCGTGTTGCGTATGAGACGTGGCACACCGAATTTGCTGTAACAAATTTTTGAGACAGTCTTATTTGTTTTGTATACATATGAGTTCTCACCACCGGCGGAGCATCATCCGACATCGACATGATATTACACCAATTCAGGAACGAACGAACGACACCATGTATGGCATTCACTCAAAACACTTTCTTCAGCGAGACCACGACAATTGAGAACCTTCATGAGCGAAGCTACAACGTGATAAACGAATACACAGAAACTGTTTACCCGAGATCGTAAGTCTGCTCTTCTGCAGGCATCGCTTCGAAATTGGTTGGTATGAACTCGTTTGGTTCGGGTAGACGGAACACATTCGAATGCGAGCTCTCAAATGCTTTCTTGCATCGAGACAGGAAACTCTGAGAAAATGTAAGATAATTATGTAGAACATGGCTATCAAAATGAAAATAAGATAAAAACGACAAAAAGTAGTCACTTTATCCAAATCTTTGATCGCATACTCAGTGCCATACCACTGTTCGTTCTTGTTGCCGACACGCTGTGCGAACGCCTGCGACAACACTGTGCACGAGAACTTGTCGGGCGTCAAATGATCCAGTACCTGAACAGAAATAAAGTTTTTATGCTTTCGAATAAGAAAACGTGGCGCTAGATCTCAAGACCGACCATATGAATCAATTCCGGCTTGTATTCGTCCATAATGAACGGGCCAACTCGGACCTCGTGCAGCGGATAATGGTGTAGAGCCGTTGACGCGGCTGTTGCCAGCGACAGCGGCTGCTCCTTATCCTAAAAACGGGATTTTAAACTTGTGCGGGTGACAAATTTTGGAAAAACCAATATTTACAAAACTGCCGCAAAAAAACACGAAAATGAGCCGTTTTTTCAAAATTTATATCAAGTTCTCCCAAACTTCGAAACCGGCGTAAAAACGCCAAATCCTCAAGTGAGTAAAACAAAAATCAACCTTAAATCTGAATCCAATATTATTGATTTGTTCGCACTCTTTGAATATCCACTCCTGCACACCGATGCGTTTGATCATTCCCAAGTACTCAAACACGAGCAAGATTATGTCATCAACGTGCTGGATGCCTTCTGTAATTATGTATTTTTCTTTTTTCCCGTGTTAATGCGTTTATAATTGATCCAAAAATAAAATTCGACCTTCACTCAAGTCCAAATCGACACTAAAGAACCCGAAACCCTTGGCACATGGTCTCGGCCCGGCACTGAGTCCGTTTGTCCAGCCTCGACGCTTCAGTTCGGATAAAAGCGATCCTTCACCTTCGTGACCGAGCAGATGAGCTGAAAATTTAGTGCATTTTCTTTTTAATTTACATTTGAATAAAAACGAAGAGAAAAAGAGCACAATACTCACCAATGTAATTACCGGGTTGAGTGCGGTAATGTTCATCAAGGTCGGGAATCGGGAACGAGATGTGCAGACTGCGCAGATCTTTGACTGGCACGACCTTTCAAAATAAATCCACTAAGAAATAAAGCAAGACAATGAAGAGAGGAAGCCAGTCGAACCTCAACACGCTTTCCGATCTGTTTCGGCCCATATGGTGATTCATTCCACTGCTTTTGAGGCACGTTTTTATTCTCCACCCTGGCGAACAGCGGCAGTACCAGAGACTGTTCCATTTCATCAAGGCTTTGTTTGCCGACAATACAAAGTGCCATACTGAAGAAACAAAATTTAGTTCCATTTCCATTTAGTTCTTTGTGCAAGCTAAAACACAAAAAAGAGAACAAACAGATTTGATGAGTACCACTTCTTGTGGAACTCCAGCAGCGCGGCACGCGTGTCGATATTCTTCGTTTTTGGTATGTCCATCAGAGTTTGTCGGTTACCCGTTCCAAACTTGGAGTAGTCGTGCTCGGCGTCGGACAGTGACCTGCATGATTGGAAATACTGTTAACTTTTGCTGTTCTTGAGTTCCTGCGCGATTTTGGCTGAACATCGTCAAATGATTCTAGCGGTCAGTCCAGAAATGCTACAGATTCTACAGCACATAAAATTGTCTCTAAACATTTGCAGTTCAAGCCGACATCAAATTTTGTGATCGACAAAAATTGGTGATCGAAAACGATGCAAAGCAACTTCTAATCGTGTTACAGCAAGCAACCCAACCCACCGTTCCAACTGTATGCATCTCCACGAGTCGTGTTTCAAATTGTTGGAGTTCTCTGAATCCACAGCGTTCACTTCGCGATCGGTCGCAGACGCAGTGAACAATGGCCGATGGAAGAATTGAGCGAAACGGTCGATGGCACCCTGATAATTCAGGCAAGTGATAGCACTCGGAATTAACGCTAGATCCACGGACCAGTTTGGAAATTGTCACGGATTGTGAAACATGACCTGCCTGGCCCGGTATCAAGCCTAGTGATCGGAGCCGTTTTTTCACCTTGGTTTGGGCAGATTTTCTGTCGATTAGGGTTAGAGAGATGTCGGGTGTCGGGTGCCAAAAAAGTGTAGGTGTCGGGTACCTCTAGATGTCGGGTGTCGGGTTTTTTTGGACCCGACACCCGACACTTAGGGTTCAAAACATAAGTTTTGATGAGAGAAGAATTTTGAGAGTAAATTTTCTTCGAACCAAATGTTTCCGAAGACGCAGAATGTGACATTTTGGTGTTTATTTCGTGTGAAAATACTTGAATTCAGTAATTTGAGCCAAAAAATTGCACTAACGATGCAAATGAGCAAAAATTTGCCTGTTTTTGGTGTCGGGTTTTTTTTCAAAAACTAGATGTCGGGTGTCGGTTTTTTTGCAACTGTCGGGTGTCGGTTTTTTTCTCAGATGTCGGGTGTCGGGTACTTCCAGATGTCGGGTGTCGGCTACCCCCCCCCCCCCCCCGACCTCTAGCCCTGCTGTCGATTAGACATGCCACCAACATCGACCAGCTTCACGTGTCAAGCATACCTCCAGAGTAGACAAAGCCCAAACCCAACCCACATTCAAATGTTCAGGCGCACAATCAAAGTGATAATTTGTGTGATCAGTGCTGGTGTAGGCATTCGAATGTCCGCCGTGTTCCGTCACAAACTTGAAATACTCATTTTCGGACGGATACTTTTCGGTGCCCAAGAACAGCATGTGCTCACAGAAATGCGCCAAACCCGGCAGCTCGCGTGGGTCCATTAGGTGACCTTGAAACAAACAAAACATGCCAGAAAGTCATGGAAACGCGAATAATCTTTAGTTTTGAACAAATGTTTTAATATCATGTCTTGGTCACCTGCCTGAATCTGAAAGTACAATGCCACATGTTGTTCAACATCTTTCACAGAAAATGTTTCGCTGACTTTGTGACACGCATCTCAAAATGACGTGGTGGCATTAATATACAACCGCTTACAGCGCGAGCGAGCGATTATGCAACAAATTTGGCTTGATAATAAAGGGAAAGGACTGCAAATGGGAATTACAGAACAAATGGGCTGGCTGTCATCAGAGACTTGCTGTTGATTTCCGCCATCCTGCCTGCTGATCAGACAATCAAAAATGCATGCTTGCTTTTTATCTCGTCTTCGCGCCGACATTCAGACGTGGCATTTTGTAGATTTTAGACTCATTATTATTTTTTGTGTTTTGAATTCGCGACATGGCTTGCTTAGGGTTTCAATTCAAATTTACTTGTCTCTTTATTCCGAATCGATTTGGATGCCTTCAGAGCTCATCCACAAATTGAACAAGTAAATCGCACACCGAATCAATCACAAAAATGCAACAGATCGAACAGCCCGACCCGAAGCGTATTCAGCGCTTGGAGGAGAAAAAGAAAGAGGCTCAAGCTCGAATCGGCAAGCCGGAAGAGGCAAGCATGCGAGAACATTCACATTTTCCATACCTATTCTTTTCAAGTTTCCTTCTCCTATCCAGCGACTGAAAACCGCCAAAAAGGAATTGGATTTGATCGACAAGGCGATCAACTGCGAGAAAGAAGGCCAGGCGAACATCGCAACGGCCGTCGACAAGACGAAGAAATCTAAAGAGCTCGAAGAGCAGGCCGATGCCCTGGCGCCACCAGGTTGGCAAAATTGGAGACCATTTACACGATAATTACTGAGTATGTCCCGGTGCGCCGGTCAAGCACAAAAGCATAAACGTCCAGATGTGCAACGCAAACGCTCGGAGGATTCGAGATTGACGATGAGCAAATCGGAGCACGCCAACGCCAGTGCGGTCAGTGGACGCTCGAAGTCCTAGTCACAATCTGCTGAAGGAAAAACCAATATCAACCTGCGATTCGAAGCACATACAAGTTGTCAGTTTTCTCAATTTCCAGCTGGAACAACAAATCGATCCGGAGCGTCTGCCGCGACTGGCCGAAAAACGCAAGGAAACGATGACTCGACTCGCCAAGCACGAAGAGGTCGGTCATGAGCAACTCGTCGAAAATTCTGTCGAAAAAAACGCCAAATTTCAACCCCACCTATCAAACAGGACTTGAAGAACGCGAAAAGGGAGGTTGAGTTGTTGGACAAAGCGATCGCAGCGCACAAGGAGGCGATTGCGTCGTACGCGAAAGCCGTGGAGAACATGTTGAAATCAACGACGTATGAAAGCGAGGCCGATGCCCTGACGCCAGGAGGTTTGCACACATTTGAACGTGAACGTTTTTTAATTGAAAAACAATGGGAGGAACTTAGGCCGAATTTTTCTCATAGTTTTAGGTGTGCAACGCAAACGCTCTCGATCGAAGGAATCAAAAACGAACGTGAACAAATCAGAAAATCGCGACGCTGCTGTAAGTTGGACAAAGTTACAACAGTTCGGTCTTGCTTCATCAAGTGCAATCATTTTTCATTCAAAAACCTTTGTGTATTCCAGGAGGCATTGGCCAGTGGACGCTGATTACCAAGCGACGCAAAACTAGAATTACTGTTTCTCCTAAACGTTTGATTCTTTTTATTGGAGTGTAAAGCTATTGCGTTTGTGGATCGCTGTTTTTAATCGTTTACGAAATGAAATTCAAAGCACGATGCGTAAATGTAAAAAAATTATTTGTTTGAACGGAACAACCTTCCTTGACAGAAAGCACATTGGTATGCCTACCCATTTTTACCGCTGTTGTTCTGGTGCTTGCATTTGTATTGATTTTTAGAAAGATTTTTGGAATTTGGATGAACAAAGCGCGGCCCAGCTGTGCCAAACCAGAGAAATTATTTTTACAATTATTTAGGTCAAATACGTGTGAATGCTGGTCTTTTACGATATGCTGTTGGTAAAAAGAATTCTGAATTTCGGTCTTGGTTTATTTATAAACCTTCCTTGATGTTTTGCACTGCAATGCGGTTGAGTTGTTTTTGGTGTGACAGAAATACGATTTGTGATCCGCCACTAACTGAATTGAATTGAAAGAAAGGCATAAAATTCTATATTTGTCGCGAATTGTTATGAAATTTCACAGCACGTTACTTTCATAATTCCAACTTGGATCCATCAAACCAACCAGCATTGACATCGAGGGCAGCGGCGGCCTTATCAGTCTGTGGGTCGCTAACAAGCAGCACCCGTAGTCCGTTCGATAGCTGAAGACATCGATACTCGCGATGGTCTTCGGACGATTTGACCACGTTGTCGATGCGATTCAGCACTTGCATGCCTGAATTGACAAGGAGAAAACTTAGATTTCAGGAATTTTTTTGGCAAAACATGGCAGGCAAAAACACAAAATGATAAGAAATACAAACCTAAATTATTTCCAGTTGTGTGCTCAGTTGTGGCGGCGACCGTTGCGGTCGCTGGATTGGTCGATGCGCTACTGTTGCTTGTGTGCACGAAACGACGAGGAAATCTGGAAATAAGTCAAGAGAAAAATTGCAAAATGGGAAATTTCAACCCACCCAATTCTTAAACGGCTCGGCTCGGCCAGATAGATCGAAACCGAATATACTAACTTTTTCTATGGCCGGTAACGGTGGAGTGGAGAATTGAGCGAAAAGTTGAGCGCAAGGTGTGCAACGTCTTACCGCTACCGTATCCATTCCACTGAACTTTCCACTGCACTTTCGGCTCAACTCTCCACTCCACCCCTTCGTGAATACCACCCCGTTTCGGGTTTTGAAAAAAACGTGCTTCGTGTCTTGAAAAAAGGAAACACAAAAAATGATATTCGTGTTTCGGGTTTTGAAAAAAAACGAAACACACAGAATAATGTTCGAAAATGTTTTGGCTGACAATATGATTGTCGGCGCAACTATTGGTAGCATAACCGAAACATTTTCGAACATCATGCTTCGTGCTTTTTTTAAAACCTAGGAATGAACGAAGCGCTGGTGTACCTGAACTGCAATCTGACTCAGGCAACACAAAAATATACAACACAGTTGATAAACAGCTAACATGACGAAATATAAAATGAAACAGACTTCGCTATACCCAGACTTTGGGACCTTTTTAGTGAAGTGCGGACAGATGACGAATAAGGGACTTAACAGGCAGACTTGATAGACTCCAGCTATACCAGTGCTACTGAGTAATCATAGTATTTTTGCCCAAATGCTATTCTTCTCGCCGACAACCGAGCATTGCTCCTCGTAAAGTCTGCTGCGTTACAAAGTCTTTCGAAAGCCCTGCTCAAATCCGCTGTGCGATACACAACGATTTTCAGGCGGTGAATCAGTCACTCGTCTTCTGGTTAACCTCATCTTCTTTCTGGCATGGTAAAATTAGGCAGGATATTTTTATTATGATTGCCATCAATCTTCACCACACGTGAAAATCACAAAATTTCCAGATATACTTTTGCTACCTTGTAACTGGCAGAAAACTCGTTTTTTATAATGCGTGAAAAACTCGAGAAAAACCAATAAAGAACCGCAGCGTACAAGGATAGGGGAAGCCTAAATACAAGGAATCTTTGAGACATAGTAATGTTAGCACAGGTACTACAGTGGTGCGTTTATAATTGCAATTTTTCCGGAAAAATACATTCACTGAAAAAAAGGTTTTTTTTCCGAAAAAAACGTTTTTTTCGATATTTTTTAGGCCAAAAGTTGGTCGCCTGTTCAAATGGGGAACATATGGACAAAGTGTGGCCTAACACTGCTTCGTGAGGAAAGGCAGGCAAGCACTAGATGAAATTGACTTTTCAAAAAATGGAACAAGCGCTGGATAAAAATGACTTTTGGATTTGGCCCCTCCCTTGGCCAAAAGCTGGATCCGTCACTGAAGAACATGCTGGACAAGTCAACCGGAACACAAAATGGTTTTGCACGATTTGAGAAGCTGACCTCGCTACTTGCGAGGTCAATTTCTCCGCGACTCTCCAAGTTGTTTTGGAAAATTTGGAAATTTTTCCGAAAATTTCCGATACTGTATTTTTCCAGCACCCGGAAAAATATCGGTTGGTTATTTTGGCCTCCGAAAAAAACGTTTTTTTTCGTTTTTTTCTGGAAAAAACGGTTTTTTCCACCTACAACTATAGTGTCTATGGGTGTATTGTGGTGACTAAAATTTTTGAAACAAGCCCCATTGACACCGTCCGCGCTTGAACTTCTGAAGAAAATTTTTCCCAACCTCTGTCAGGAAGTGGAAAATTTCGCGAAAAAAGACCTACGCATGCTCCCTGGATGCTGTGGCTTTTTTCAGTTTTTTACGTCCCAGATGGACTCGGTTTTCGTGAAAAGAAATGGTTTTTTCCATGCGCCAGTACACAGCTTAGCTTGCACTTGTTCTGTCTGCAGGACATTCCGGGAGTAACACCCTGATGGTGCAGTTGCACTTGAAAAAATGAAATGTAAACCCCGCTTGCTGCCGTGGCGGTGGGTGAGTGACTAAAACTGTGCAAACACAAAGGCAGAAAACGAACATTGAAAAGGACAGGAGTGACAGAAACGATAAAAACAAGCAAAGTAAGAATCACCGCAGCAACACAGACAAACAACAGTGCAATGTAACGCAATAAATAAAATAAAATGATAGAACAAACCAGAGCAGCAGGGTACAAAATCGGAAACAGAGAAAAGATGACTAACATGGACGTTTTGCCACCACCGCCAAGACTCCAGAATTGTGGACGATAGAGTGCGGTCACAGAAACGTTGTGACGAGTGAATGTGATATGTGTCGGTTTGGCTGCGCTGAACAAGTTCCATAGACAGAAACGCAAAGCGCGACCCATGCGTTGCGTTTGCTTGACGAACTTCACCAGACGACAACCACTCCGTGTCCGTGAAGTAATTTGTGATTGGTAGATCAGGGACACAGTTGAAGTGGAACGACGACGACGGCCTCAGAGCTCGAACGAATTTACGATTTTTTTACCCAAACGCAGGCACTTTCGCACGTAAATTTTTGCTTGGTTCTTCAGCGAATGCCTGCTGTAAAAATGCAAAAAGAGTCCTTCAGTACAGCCCAGGGCAGTGTAGTTCCTGGGGGAGGGGGTCCCCCCAAAGGTACACTAACCGCCGCGACCAAGGTACACTAACCGCCGTGCCAGCAGTGATGTGGTTGGGGGGGGGGGGTATTACCCCCAACTGTTAGGTAGCTTTCTTGCTCCGAAACCCATACCCCCCAAACTGGCTAGCTGGCTTTCTTGCTCCGGTCACCAAGTAAGAAAAGTGTTGATTTTAGTGCCAAAATGACTATTTTATGGGCCAAAATGGTCAAATTCGTTCAAATTTTCTCACACGTGCACAAACAGGCATTTACATTACAGCAGCATAAGAGTTCGAACACTTTTGGCCGCCACTGTATGGGCAAATCTATCTATTGTCAACAAATTCTGGGAACAATCTATCTATCGTCAACACATTTCGACCCCGAAATGGGTATTTTTGCCTCAAAATGGCTCAAAATCGGTATTTTTTGTCCCAAATAGGCAAAAAATCGCGCGTTAGTACATCTAAGTGCATTTTCATTAATATTTACACATTATTACCTACTTAGTACACTATACTATACCTTAATTTTTGGCGACCCCCCCCACCATCTATCTATCGTCAACAAGTTTGGGTCGACCCCCCCCCCCAGATTTCGGACTTGGGTCATCTATCTCTCGTCAACAGTGTAGTTCCTGGTCCGGAGGGGGAGATAGCGGACCCCCCGTTTTTTCAGAGGGGGAGATAGTGTACCCCCGAGGGGGGGAAGGGGGGGAGGGGGGGGGAGGAAGACCAAATTCGGGAAAAAGTCACTTTTTGAGGTCGAAAATTTGACCTATTTTTGCCCCTTTTTGGAAAAAAATCTTCATAAAAAGGGTATTTTGGCGACTTTTGAGAACATTGACCTGAAAATCACACATTTTAGGCCTAAAAATGCCCATTTTAGGCCTAAAAATGGCCATTTTAGGCAAAAATTGGGGGAGATAGTGTACCCAGAGGGGGAGATAGGGGATGGTGTACCACCCGAGGGGGAGATAGCCTACCCGAGGGGGGACCCCCTCCCCCCCAGGAACTACACTGCTCGTCAACACATTTCGGGTCCCAATCTATCTATCGTCAACACCCTGACCAAGTACTACATTGGGGGGAAGACCCAAATCCAGGAAAAAGTCACTTTTTGAGGTTGAAAATTTGACCGCTTTTTGCCCCTTTTTGGAAAAAATTCTCCATAAAAAGGGTATTTTGGCAACTTTTGACATCATTGACCTAAAAATCACCCATTTTATGCCTAAAAATGCCCATTTTAGGCCTAAAAATGCCGATTTTAGGCAAAAATTGAGGCGGTTAGTGTACCTGGCGCGGCGGTTAGTGTACTAGTGCACCTTGGTCGCGGCGGTTAGTGTACCTTCGGGGGGGGGGGGCCCTCCACCCCAGGAACTACACTGCACAGCACTGACACTGGCTCTATTAATTCACTTCACCAGTTCACTGACCCCTTTTTGGGGGGGCTGTATTACGGGGGGCTGTATTTAGGTTTTTACGGCATGCATATGCACATTTTCTGTGGGACCCAAATGGACCCGGTTCACAGAAACCGAATCACAAAAACATACCTACCACCGTATTGTCGGAAATAGAACCCGGGGGTCTATTTTTTCACTGGGGTCATTTTGGGGGGTTCAATTTATGGGGGGGGTCAATTATTGGGGGCAATGGTGTAGCTGGGGGGGGGGGGAGTGGGGGGGTCCCCCCCTAGGTACAGTAGGTAGGTTGCCGCCGCCCCTCACCTGGTACAGTAGGTAGGTTGCCGCCCCTCCCCTGGTACAGTAGGTAGGTTGCCGCCCCACCTAACTTTTCACCCAAAACATTCATTTTTGGCTTAAAATTGCATAAAATTAGCATATTTGTCTGCAAATAGGCGAAAATCGCGCGCTGCGCGCGAAATTAGTGTTTTAGGCCACATTTTCTTCAGTATTTAGACATAAAAAATTTCGGTTTCCAGATGACCCCCCCCAAAGTGGTACGACCCCCCCCCTAGCTCGGCTGGTACAGTAGGTAGGTTGCCTGCCGCCCCGCATTTTGGGTGGTACAGTAGGTTGCCGCCCCGCCTGGGTAGCTACACCACTGATTGGGGGGGGTTATATTTTTCATTTGGCCCCCCGACGAAAAACAAAAACAAAAAACTGGTTCTTCGTGATTCTGTTGATTATGGTCGAGCTGTTATCGTTGAAAAGAAAAGTGTCAATAACCGTATTTCACATGAATTCTATTATTGCGTGCGATCCATTTGATTTGAATGTGCTCACCGATCTTGATTTATTGAGTGTGTTGAACGATGCAAACTCTAACAAGTCTAAGAAATAGGAAAGCAGCGACACAGCGAGGCGGGGGAGCAGCAACGGCGACAAATATAAAAATAAAAATAATTTCAATTCTCCCCAAATTTTCAGGCCTGAAAGTCCAGGCACGAACGGAACCAGAGGTCGCGATCGGGCCGGGTTTGGCCGGCCCGGCCCGGCCCGAGCCCCCAAATCTCCGGCCCGGCCCGACCCGTACCCCCAAATCTCCGGCCCGGCCCGGCCCGAACCCCCAAATCTCCGGCCCGGCCCGGCCCGAATTTTTGGCTCAGATTTTAACCCAATTTTTGTCATAATTTTTGCGATTTTTGAATCAATGTTTTTGTTGAAATTTCATTGTTTTCCATGAAAAAGTCGCCAGATAGACAATACCAATGGTGTGGCTGGGGGGTCCCCCCTAGGTACAGTAGGTAGATGACGCGCCATCCTGGTACAGTAGTAGGTAGGTCGCCGCCCCCCGGCTCACTGTAGTGGCTGGGGGGGGATTGGGGGGGATTCCCCCCCCTAAGGTGTATCTATCTCGAGTCAACCCTTAGGGGGGGGATGGGGGGGGAAGGGTATCTATCTCGAGCCGACCCCAAATGGTATCTCGAGTAAGTAGATTTATGGTTTTCAAAGGCAAAAATAGGTGTTTTTCGACCTCGGGACCCCCAAAAATCGCGCGCTCCGCGCGCAGACACCCAAAAATGGTCATTTTAGGCCAATTTTCGGCAAAAATGTCAAAAAATACCCATTTTTAGGCCAATTTTGCAGTAAAATTGCATGCAAAAAACGGCCTTTTTTCGCCTTTTGACGGACCATAGGGGTATCTTGGGTAGCCTCTGGGGGGTATCTCGAGTAAGTCCGAAACCTTCCCCCCCCCTAGGGTACCGTATTGTCGGAAATAGAACCCGGGGGGTCTATTTTTTCACTGGGGTCATTTTGGGGGGGTTCAATTTATGGGGGGGGTCAATTATTGGGGGGGTTATATTTTTCATTTGGCCCCCCAACGAAAAAAATCATTGTTAATAATGCCCCTAAAAATGGCTTGTTTTCGGTATTTTCTAACTTTAACACCTGCAATTATGCTTAAAAAGCTGTGTTCTGTTGTGTATATGGGTGGGCACAATACCCAATACCCAATACCAATACCACCCAATACCAATACCAATACCAGTGTTTGGTATTGGTATTGGGTCTAATTCTGGTATTGGGTATTGGGTATTGGTATTGAAGCTGGCCTGGTATTGGTATTGGGTATTGGGTTTGCCCAGGTATTGGGTCAAAACCAATACCCAATACTGACCCAGAAAAACCCAATACCAAACCAATACCAAACCCAATACCTGACTCAAAACCCAATACCAAACCAATACCAAACCCAATACCAACCCAATACCAGACCAAAAACCCAATACCAGACCAATACTAAGACCAATACCCAATACCCAATACCAATACCAACCCAATACCCAATACTCAATACCAATACCGACCCAATACCAAACCCAATACCAGGCACAGGCACTTCAGTAGTATTGATTTGGTATTGGGTATTGGTATTGGTATTGGGTCTCGCCCGGTATTGGTATTGGGTATTGGTATTGGGTCCTCAATTCGGTATTGGTATTGGGTATTGGGTATTGGTACAGGGCCGGTATTGGTATTGGGTATTGGTATTGGGTGTCAAAAGTGGTATTGTGCCCAGGCCTAGTTGTGTACGCAAGTTTAAACAACGTTTGACACAACAACACAGCCTTATCATACCACTAATCTGTGGTACGGTGAAGGTTGGGGGTGGGGTTCTATTAATGGGGGGGGGGGTCAATTAATGGGGGGGTTCTATTTGTGATTTCGAGCCATTTAGGGGGGTTCAATTAATGGGGGGTGGTCAATTAATGGGGGGGTTCTATTTCCGACAATACGGTATCTTGGGTCGATTGGCCTGCCACCACACTGCCCGATTGCGGCGACCTCTGAACGGAACGGATACGGAATCCAACTGACGCGAAACTGCCGTATCCTAATTGTGTTGAGGTCACGTTCAGGCTTTAAAGTGCAAGGGACATAATTCATACGTGGAAAATGGGACCATTTTTTATTGCTGGAAGTGAAAGCCGCAATCAAGGTGACCATCCTTCAAAAAGAAGTACCGTCGAAAAGTGTCAAATGAACTGTCAAAAAGGGTGCCAAAGCCCAAAGGTGCACCTCCGGGAGTATAAGCACCAACTGATCTAGCCGCCCCCCGAGCGTGATTTTCAGGCATCGTACGGAAGCAGCACATCACCGAACGAACGAAGTTGGAAAATCGATGTTGCACGATATGATCGCCACAGCGACGGAGTAAGTTGAAAAATCATAAGTCCTTCAAAAAGGTTTATTTCGCGATTCTGAAACCGGTTCTGGAACCGGTCAAATTTGCCGTATTGGTTTATGTTTCATTGAAGGGAACCAGTATCAGTGTCCACTCATAGAGGTCGATACCTTTGGTGGACCACCTCCTGTTGCGTCCCCAATGTACATAGTCTTATATATGTAATCATCGAAACATTTTTAGTTCGATGTGTGAACAAAAGTGTCAACGGATCGGAAGTCAAATGAAAATGTTTCGGTGATTGCATATATAAGACTATGTACATTGTAGACGCAATAAAAGGTGGTCCACCAAAGGTATCGACCTGCGAGTGGACACCGATGCTGGTGCACTTTAATGAAGCATAAACCAATACGGCAAATTAGACCGGTTCCAGAACCGGTTTCAGAATCGCGAAATAAGTCTTTTTGAAGGACTTATGATTTTTCAACTTACTTCGTCGGTGTGACGATCATATCTTGCAAGATCGATTTTCCAACTTCGTTCGTTCGGTGATGTGCTGCTTCCGTACGATGCCTGAAAATCACGCTCGGGGGGCGGCTAGATCAGTTGGTGCTTATACCCCCGGAGGTGCACCTTTGGCACACTTTTTGACAGTTCATTTGACACTGTTCGACGGAACTTCTTTTTGAAGGATGGTCACCTTGATTGCGGCTTTCACTTCCAGCAATAAAAAATGGTCCCATTTTCCAAATATGAATTATGTCCCTTGCACTTTAAATTAGGCGTGGACATGAGGAATGTGCACAGGTCTTCCTGGCTGGGGCCCAAGCCTGAATCGAAGCCTGAGCCAAAAGTTGAACGAAAGAGAAATCCAGAGTTGGATTCCGTTTATGTGAATTCTGTCTCCCGATGCCCGATCCTAATCTAGCACCCGACATTCAATTTGACTGTGACTGTTTCATTAACTGACGTATAAAATGTTTCGACGTCCGATTCCCACTACCGTAAAAACCTAAATAGAAGGGGGCTCTATTAATTCACCAACCCCATTTTGGGGGCTCTATTCCGGGGGGCTCTATTAAGGGGGGCCTCTTAATTCACTGACCCAAATCTGAAAAATTGTTCCCAGAAATACCCCCAAAAACCCCCCAAAAAAGAGTTTGAAAGGACGTTTTTTGCTTGTGATCGCATTTATTTGTGTCTATTCGTCAATAAGAGGCGTATTATGTGCTCTGAACGAACAACAAACGCGCATAAATGTACCTCTGCACCACTATCAAGCTTTAATATGTTAGAATACCCAATTCGATTGATTGATAAATTTATTAATTGACCTCAAGTATATGGGTAAAAACCGATTATTAATCTTGGGTGATGTTTCATACAATAATACAATAAAGGAGAACACAGAGAAAGCATTAATTTACTTAGGCGCGCGTGCGCAGCATAGTGCATGCTGACTGACTGCGTCAGAGTGACCAGTCAGTCAGGCCAAACGTGCGGTGTAATGCAGTGTGCATGTGTGTGTGCGCGCTGCGTTGTTGGCGGCTGATACAATAATAATGATACAATAAATACAAGATTGGTACATTCCTCACAAATACACTACTGTCCGGGCGGGCTCTATTCCGGGATGCTCTATTTATTCACTGACCCATTTTTGGGGGCTGTATTACGGGGGGCTCTATTCCGGGGGGCTGTATTTAGGTTTTTACGGTAGTCGGTATTCAAATGCAATGATCCGAATTTTATTTCCCCAATTTTGATCACTGAATTTGGACTTCTAATACTTTGAAATTCATCCTGTTTCTGTGTGCGGCTATCAAGGAGTCATGCTTCTGATGACTGGTCCCGACCCAACATGATAGTCGGAATTAGACTGTCAAGCACTAAAGGGGACCGAAACAGTCTGTTTCCCATCCTAAATTTTGTGCATCATCTTCAGTGTAATACTTCGACCATTCTACCGAAACGTCAATAAAAACGCGCTCTTCTACTGCCACGGACAGTGACAACAAAGGAACCGACTCCACAAATCATCGCTTTCAGTCGACTAAAAAGGTTCGCAAGATTTATCGCCATATAATTAGGCTTGGGCTTAGGCTCCAGTCATTAAGGCCTGTCCATAAAATTCAAAGGGTTCAACTTTAGACTTCGAGGTCACTTTGGGGTTCTAACCCGCCCTGCATCCAGGGTTGGGCTAAAAAAAAGTAAAAAATTTTTATAAAAAAAGTTTTTTTTGTTCAAAAAAGTTCGCCACTTTTTCGGTTTTTAAAAATTAGAAAAGTAAGTTCACTTTTTTATTATTTCACAACTTTTTTTTATTATTTTCCCCCTTTTTTGCTGTGAAATGTTTTTTTTGCTTGTTGTTTCTTAAAAATCGCCTGCGGCGCTTGTATTTCGCATCGGTTCAATGTCATTACAACGTTAGACAGTCCGTGGGTCTACTAAACTATTGGTCGCACAATGACCATATAAGAATTGGTCAAATTTTTTTCCTGAATCGTAAAGAGGGAAAGTGACGGGGTGGTGACGTTGCGTTGCGTGATCGCACACAAAGCATGTAGTAAAGAGAATGTTTCAGACCTGCGGCAACGTGGTTGATCTGCTGGATTATTTTCAAGTGAAAATGTTTTGTGAGAATCACAAATAGCACAGTGGTTAAGAGTGACTGAACGTGAAAATCAGGATTGATTTGATGAATTCTTATATAGTCATTGTGCGACCAATACCTAAGCAGCCGTCATTATGTGCGCATTCAGTTCTTCCAGCAAGTCAAACCTGCTTGAAGTCTAAAATTATCGTTCCAAAACTGCGGGTTATGCTGCTGTTTTCATGTAACTTTGCTTAAAAATGTGCCAATCATTTACCTTTCCCGTGACACGCCTTCACTTTTTATACTACAATCTACATACGTAGGTATAGTAAATTTCCAAATTCGCTGCCGCACAGTGAAATACGCCCCATAGTTAATGTCAAGTTATAAATCCGACGCTAACCATGCGCGGCCCTGAAACATTGCGCGCAGCTGCCTGGCTGGCTGGCAAGCTGCGTGTGGATTGGTTGTTCGAATGTTTCAGAAGTTGATTTTCGGGTTTAGAACGTGACATTAACTATGGGGCGTACTTTACTGTGCGGCAGCGAATTTGGAAATTTACTATACATATGGTGGACAGACTATCCCCAACGCAACTTGTCACGTTATCTGGCTCATCGTAAAAAACTCACCTCGCTACTGCCCGTTTGTGAACACAGCTGGTCGCTGTCAACTATTCTTATGTTCTCAAGTACAATCAAATATACTTTCAAAAAATTTCGACAATTTTTCACATTGAGAACCGAAATTTTTGTGGTCCGGAATAAAAAAAAGTAAATCTAAATTTTTTTTAAAAAATTCAAAAAAGTTAAAAAAAAGTTCGATAATAAAAATTTTTTTAATCCAACCCTGCCTGCATCGTAGAGATTTGTATCCGATTTTCTAAGTTTGGGCAAACTAAACTCGTTGCACGGACATGCTGGCAACCATTCCCGCTTCACACTGAGGTTTTGGCCCGGTTAGGTACTCGAGCTTTTCCCACATTCCCTGAAAGAGCCTTTTTTCAAAATCTGCTTCTGCCATTCAGGGTGATAACAACATGTTCTTTTCAACACCAACATGCAGCCAAAAGTCATCAGTGTGGACATAGAGTTTATTTATTTGCGCAATCAGTTTGTCTGTTGGGACTGGCGAAAATTACACATGATGTAGATTCGAATGAAATTAGTAAATGATGGTTTCCCCACAATTACAGAGCAACTTTAGAGTTGAAGTTTTGCAAGCCGCTTCGGAAAATATACGACCGAAGGATTTACTTGAAATGAGCTTTGTTTCCATTATCAGAGCCAATTTCACTGTTGTATTCTATGTTTCGAAATATGTTTCGTCAGTCACACCCAAATGTTGCAAATCTGTTCGCAAAGCGTTCAACGTCTTTTCGTAATCTGGTCGTTGATAGTGCGTCGTTTGCAACAGTGTGTTGTAGATCGTGTCCAACGCGGGACGATGGTGCACCTGAATTGACTATGGTCACGGTCAGGGTTGTTTCAAAAAAAGTGGTTAATTAAAAAAATTTAAAAAAAAATTTTTTTTTTTGAAACTCAGATTTTGCTTTTTTTTAATAAAAAAAAGTTGCCCAAAATGGGCTGAAATGTCCAAAAATGGCCTTTTTCGAGGCAAAAAATTAGCACTTTTTTTCTGTGGACGGGACAATTTTTCCAAAATCGCGCCGCTGCGGCGCCCTGTATTGTCCCCAAATCCGTACAGGGATGCGCGGGGATGGTCTTTTATAGTGATGTGGCACCGATAATGTATAGTCCGTCCATCAGCTCATGTCACTTTGTGATGCTGCTGGCCAACTTGTTCCCTTCCTCCACGTTCTAATGAAAGAGAAATTGAGTTTCCGAAAAAAAAATATTTTTGCTCCTAGATTGTGGTTTTTATGAAATCGACGTGTTTTATCGATTTTAATTTAACTTAATTTTAGATTTGATCGAATTCAATCTTTTTCGACACATGTTGTTATTTTTCCTGTTTTTTTTGCAAAATCGGTCACACTCAATTTCTCTTTCATTAGAACGTGGAGGAAGGGAACAAACCAGCCAGCAGCAACACAAAGTGCCATGAGCTGGTGGACGGACTATACTACTGCATGCTACTACACATGTATATACATAGGTCTGGTGCAAAACCGGGCGCGCAAAGTCGATCCCACACGCAAGATTTGGGCTGTAATCGATATTTTGATGGTCGTATATCAGATACACGGCATTAGATGCATTAAAATACGTTGTACGGCATGCTACAATACATTAGAGTAACATCGTTAGTCAACATCAACCTCAGACTGGTAGGATTCCATAGAATCTGCACAATACTACCGGGTGTTACCACACAAGTTGGGTCTCAGGCGAAATTTTTTCAATTTTTGAAAAATATGTTGCATCGATTTCATTCATCCTGAAACGTCGTTTGCAACACTTTTTTCTAATAAAAAAAATTTTCGTCAAAAAAAAAATCAAAAAAAAATTTTTTAAAAAAAAGCTCGTTAATAAAAAAATTTTTTTTCAACCCTGGTCACGGTATGTGACGGTGACATCCGTAATGTCACATGATGAGCGTAATAACACGAAGGAAGATTGG
Source organism: Rhynchonema sp. JSB1_4 (assembly GCA_030248065.1). Classification (NCBI taxonomy): domain Eukaryota; kingdom Metazoa; phylum Nematoda; class Chromadorea; order Monhysterida; family Xyalidae; genus Rhynchonema; species Rhynchonema sp. JSB1_4. The sequence continues at coordinate 69,928 of JASAMV010003771.1, forward strand.
TGTTCTGACCGACAAGACCATACCTAGCCTCGGCACTGACGATGTCTTGTCGAGATTGAGACCTAGGAAAACATTTCGACCAGGCGCAAAGGTTGCATAAACGAGCTGTCTGAAAACGACTTTTACGCAGGTCAAAATTACTGGCAGCAACCCTCTGGTCTTCAGTACAAAAAGGCAAAAGTGACTTGTCCGGATTTTATCCAATCCTACCAGATGGCTAATAGTTTGTTGTCGGACGGTAGTGTGGTAATCTCAGGTCCAATAATTGCCACACTCACCAAATATGGCATTGTGTCTCGTTTGACGGGTTCTATTTGTTTTATGTCGCTCAAATGCGACCAGGGCAACACATTCGTGTGTTCGATCATCACGTATAACGCTGACCACACGTCATCACGTCGTGAAACATCAACCAACGCGTGCGCAGACAGGGACGCCCAACGTGGCGCGCCGTGGAAGCCAACCTGGAAAATGCTTCCGTAGTTCAATACACTGCATTTGTATCGTTTTTGTATCTATATTAGCCCATCGTCCATTGGATGTGCTTTTGCTTGAGACCTACACGTTTCCACCGGTGGGTTGAACTTACTCGATCGCGTTTGGGCACATGCGTGCCATCAGGCCGTAAGAACGGTGCCGACAGACCAAAATCGATCAGATACAGATGGAGTTTGCCTGAATCATCAAGGATCGTGGCTCATATCATTGGCTCACACAATGAAAGGTCCAACCTTGCTCGAACAGGAGTGGATGCAGCACAAAATTGGCAGGCTTAATGTCACGATGTAGCCAGCCGAGCTCGTGCACACTGCGAATGGCCGACAACTCCTGAAAAAACACCACAATTTTGATACAAAAAATTTGCGAAATTATAAAATTTTTCTTAAATTACCTGAATAGCCAATCGATAGGCAGTTGCGCGCGAGAACACGCCGTGTTCAGTGCTTCGTTGCAGTTGCTCCAGGTCTGGTCCGGCACGTGGCATCACAACGTAGGCGATTCGACTTAGAAGGACATTATTTCTTCAACAAGTTATTCCAAAATGATATTTCACAGAAGTGAACCAACCGCAAAGTCGACTGCACGATTCCATCAGCGAGCAGTGGCAGCACGTGTTTGGCTTGTTGTTGATTCAAATGGTATAGTGTTTCCTTTTTATGCAAGTCAAAGGAAACAAGCTACCCCACGTTATAACTCAACTCCAGTTTGGGGTCGAGATTTCAGAAACCAATGAAAGAGATTAAGAATGTGTCCTTGTTAATCCAAGCACGACACTCAGCAGCAAACATGGTGAAATGTTTCATTGACATGCTGGCAGCACACACGCACAAAGCTCACAGCGAGCATGTGAAACATTGTTGTTGTTAGATTCCACAGGCAAACTTTGACACGTTTTTGCCAGCTGCTTGATTGAATCGAAATTGTAATCTCGACCTCAACTAGAAGTTCAGTTATAACATGGGCCCGCGCGTTTCCTTGGACCAATAAAAACAGGAAACACTATACAATGCGGCAGCTTCGATGGGCAATGTTTGTAGATCGGGGGCCGGATCACTGACTTCTGTTTTGATGATCACTTCTTGGTCCTGCAGCAAATCATATCTGACTGGCTGGCTGATGTTTCATGAGAGCGTTGAACGAACTAACCTTAGATGCCAGGTCAGCGCCCAGCCAGATTTGGCCAAATCCATTTCCGGTGATGTATTGTGTTTCAGCCCTGAATCGGCCGGCATGCAACAATTGGCCTTTGTGCAGCAGGGGCTGTTCGTCACGCTGTTGTTGAGTTGCTTCGATTGCATTGGGGGTATCGTTCATTTTTGGATCAAAAAATTGTGACTGCAATTGAGTACAATAAATGTGGATGTTTTTGGCGCTTTAGTGCTCACAAACCAGCAGCTGATGTTCACCTGAATTTGACGTTGATCAGTTGCAGCCATGATGCGCTTAGTTACTACCGAACTGTTTACAGGGTCTTATAGTCGAAAATGGAGCAAAATACAACTGGAAAAGAAAATTAATGTTTTTGTTATTCAATTCAGTTTATTGAGTGAAAATACAGCAAAAAGAGCAAAAAGAGACGAGAGTGTGACAAGTCGTAAGCCCTCAGTTGCGGTTCCACAAGCTTCATTCGTTCATTCAGCCAATTCCAGTTCCTCAAAAAGAAAAGAAAATTTCATTTTTTTCTGACGCAATTTGCTGTTGTTTATTTTATTTATTGTCATTGTTGTTTCTCTTTCGTTCGACAAGTTTCCACACATACTACTCTGTTCATTCAGATATAAAAGCCTGCATCGGTGGTGGTGACGACAGTTGTTTATTCACCGTGCGGTTGCGTTTCCCTTGCGATTCAGCATCAGCGAAAAACGATTGCTACCTTGGCACTTGTGGTCCAGCACATAAATCCAATCGCGAAAGCAAAGCAGATCATGTCCTCGACCAGTGCATCGTCTTTATTTCGGTCTGCGGCCCGTATAGCAATGAGGCAAATGCTGTTAAAACGCTACAAGTAAGCAAGGGCACTTGGGCACTGACACTGACGAGAAAAGGTAGCGAACAACGTGAAAACATAGAGGTGGGAATCGGGCCGGGTTACCTCGGCCATAGTAGTGGCAGGGGGGTTGGGGGGTTACCCCCCTCTCAGTACTTACCTACCACAAAACCCGAGGGGGTTGGGGGCAGTGTAGTTCCTGGTCCGGCGCGGCGGTTTGTTTTGTACACCTACCCATAGTAGTGGCTGGGGGGGGTGGGGGGGTGTTACCCCCCCCCCTCTCAGTACTTACCTACCACAAAACCCGAGGGGGGGGTGGGGGGGGGGGGGGTTGAGTACTTACCTCTCACAACTCCAAATCATACCTCTCACAAGCAATTTTATACCTTTTTAAGGCAAAAATCGGTGTTTTTCGACCTTATTTTCCCAAAAATCGCGCGCTCCGCGCGCAAACCCACCCATAATACCTATTTTTAGGCGATTTTCGGCGAAAATTTTGAAAAAGTACTATTTTTACCTCAATTTTTGGCCAAAATTGTATCACAAAAACGGTGTTTTTTCGCCTTTTTGGGTGACCAAAATCATACCTCTCACGCTTCCGGTCCCAACCCCGCATCATACTTACCTCCCACACATGGGCCTGCCACTACACTGCACCTACCCCTTTTTTCCGTGCGGCGGTTAGTGTACCTCCCTGGGGGGGAAGGGGGGGAAGACCCAAATCCAGGAAAAAGTCACTTTTTGAGGTTGAAAATTTGACCGATTTTTACTCCTTTTTGGAAAAAATTCTCCATAAGAAGGGTATTTTGGCGGCTTTTGACATCATTGACCTAAAAATCACCCATTTAGGCCTAAAAATGGCCATTTTAGGCCTAAAAATGCCGATTTTAGGCAAAAATTGAGGCGGTTAGTGTACCTGGCGCAGCGGTCAGTGTACTAGTGTTCCTTGGTCGCAGCGGTTAGTGTACCTTAGGCTAGGGGCCCCCCTCCCCCCAGGAACTACACTGGTTGGGGGGTTGAGTACTTACCTCTCACACACAACAGCTCCAAATCATACCTCTCACAAGCAATTTTATACATTTTTAAGGCAAAAATCGGTGTTTTTCGATCTTATTTTCCCAAAAAATCGCGCGCATACCCACCCATAATACCCATTTTAGGCGATTTTCGGCGAAAATTTGGAAAAAGTACTTTTTTACCTCAATTTTTGGCCAAAATTGTATCACAAAAACGGTGTTTTTTCGCCTTTTTGGGTGACCAAAATCATACATCTCACGCTTCCGGTCCCAACCCCGCATCATACTTACCTGCCACACATGGGCCTGCCACTACACTGACCTCGGCGCAGGGTTTATTTTTCAAAATGGGCTAGCAGCAAGAAGCTAGTAAAATCAAAAATTTAATAGCTTTTTTGCCGCTGAAAAGCCAATTTACTAGCTTTTTTGGCCAACATACAAAATTTAGTAGCTTTTAGGCTACTAAATTTGAAAATTTACTAGTTTTTCAAAAATTTAGTAGCTAAAAAGCTACTAAATTTGGTTGCTAAAAAGCTACTAAATTTGGTTAAAAAAATCTATGGCCTCGCTCGGCCCGACGAGGTCCGGGGGTCGGCCAGGCCCGGACGTTCCGGAAAGTCGGCCCGGCCCGACCGTTCGGGCCGGAAATAGTCTACCAAAAAGTGTCCAGTTTTGGCTATTTTTGCCGTCCAAATGCAATCAGAAACACTCGTTTTTAGACCCGGATCGATTTTGAAAATCTCGTATCGATTCCGATATCTGATGTGTATGTGACACTGACAGTGACATTGACCTGTCGTGTCGCTCTCTATATTAATCAGGCGGATGCGTTGCAGATCTTAATTTCAGATCCGATGGTGTAAAAGGCGCCGTAATTGGAATTGATTTGGGCACGACAAATTCATGTGTGGCTGTGATGGAAGGAAAGCAAGCAAAGGTTTATCTTGCACTGTGCTTCAAAGGGAGTATTTATCCGTGCCCGTCAACCGCATTCACTTACGTTTGCGCGCCAGTGGCGACCATGAGCCCCGGCGTTGATGTATGATCATAACCTCAACCTGGCATGAGCATACGAAAAGAGCGCCGCCGTCCAGCAATGGTATCGTAGGGGTTGCCCCCCTGGTATGGGGTATGGGAAATCGGCCGGGGTATCGGGCATGGGAAATTTTTCACTGTCGGAACACGCATCCTTTCCTTAGAAATGACTTTTTGACCCAGAGACGTACCAACATTTGACGATTTTCCACCTAATTGTATCAAAAATCGCTTGCTACCGCAAAAAACCTTTTTAAGCACTTTAAGACTAATTTTTTGCACTTCTATAAGACTTTTGGAGAGATTTTTTTTCAGAAACCCCCGTTTATGGACAAATTTTGGATTTTTGGGAAGACCTCACTGAGTCACTGGTATGGGAACTTTTTGATTTGGGGGTATTTATTGGAAATTTCCCGAAAGCTAAGCTGGGTATGAGAATATTTCGATTTTTCAACGACATCACTGCCGTCCAGTACTTAACGAAACCACTTTCCTGCGCGTGGCATACCATGAAATTTCCGTGTGGTTCGGTTAACGACAGCAGACAGCATCAGCAGTGCGCATGCACGTGCTTCTTCAAAGTTGCGAAATAGTAGCAGTTGTGTGTGTCAGGTGATTGAAAACGCCGAAGGCAATCGCACCACTCCGTCGGTGGTCGCGTTCACAGCCGATGGTGAACGACTAGTCGGTGCACCAGCCAAACGACAGGCAGTCACAAACGCACAAAACACGCTATCGGCCACCAAACGATTGATTGGCAGACGATTCGACGATAAGGAAGTGCAGAAAGACATGTGAGTGCGTGAAAACATTTTTGCTGAATAAAACCGTGCCTTTGGCTTGATGTAGATTGTTACAATAATTTAGAGCGGTCTGTTCACAGATGGAAGCGCAACCTGTTGCGCTGTTTGAATGATGACTTTGTCATTTCTCTGATTACTCATTGAGCAATGCACAAAATTGCAGCAAAACAGTGCCGTTCAAGATTGTCAAGGCGAGCAATGGCGATGCGTGGGTGGAGGCACAAGGCAAACTGTACTCGCCGAGTCAAGTCGGCGCGTTTGTGCTCGGCAAAATGAGAGAAACAGCTGAAGCCTACCTCGGCACAAAAGTGGCCAACGCGGTCATCACTGTGCCAGCATATTTCAATGACTCACAGCGACAGGCACGTCAGGGCATTTACTTTACACTCCTTTGGTGCACGGATGACAGGACTTGTGCGAAAATTATCCCAACTTCAGGCGACAAAAGACGCCGGTCAGATTTCTGGTTTGAAAGTCCTTCGGGTGATCAATGAACCGACGGCAGCTGCCCTCGCCTATGGACTGGAAAAGAGTGACGATAAAGTGTGAGTTTTCGTCCGACCATCTACGTTTCTGTGGTTAAGTCAAGCCCCAAACCTATACTGGCAGGCGAAAAAAACCGGCTTTTTCCGGAAAAAACCGAAAAAAACCGTTTTTTTCCGAGACCCGAATACTTTTCCATTTATTTTTCCGTGGGTACCTTTTCGGTTTTTGATCGAAAAAATATCGGTACTTTATTCCAATTTTTCCAAAAAATTGTAATGCAAAACTGATGAGTTTTTCGATTTCAGTGAAAAATTGGCTCGAGCACAAAAATTAACCGGCCCAAAATGGGCCAAAAAGCGTGTAAACCAAGTGTTTTGGACTGACTTCAACACTCTTCGAGAGCACTCTCGTCACTTCGAACAAATTTTGCACTGAAATTGTTATATTTTTCGAAATTACGTTCTTAAGTACTGGAAAAGTATTTGGAAAAAAACGGTTTTTTTCGGAAAAAAACCGTTTTTTTTCACGAAAAATAAAGAACGGTTCTTTATGACAGTATACCCAAACCCTGAGCAAACTTTGCTTTTTTCAGTATTGCGGTATTCGATCTGGGCGGCGGAACGTTTGATATTTCAATTTTGGAAATCCAGAAGGGCGTCTTTGAAGTCAAATCGACCAATGGTGACACGTTCCTCGGTGGTGAGGACTTTGACAATGCGCTCGTCAACTTTTTGGTGGCAGAATTCAAGCGAGATGTTAGTATTGTGTATCGAATTAGCGGTTTTTTTCGTGTCATTTGCTAGGATCAATGTCCATTCAGAGTATTTTGTTGTATATTTTCAGCAAGGCATCGATATCAGAAAAGATCCGATGGCGATGCAGCGACTTCGCGAGGCCGCTGAGAAGGCCAAATGCGAATTGTCGTCGGCTGTTCAGGTTCGAGATTATCATAAAATCCTGTCATTTTTTCGATTGGTTGAAAATAATAATATACCTCTTTCTTTTTCAGACCGACATCAACCTACCGTACCTAACGATGGATCAGTCCGGTCCGAAGCACATGAACCTGAAATTGACACGATCGAAATTTGAAAGTCTCGTTGGCGATCTTGTGAAACGAACAGTCGAGCCGTGCAAGAAGGCGATGCACGATGCTGAGGTGAAGCCAAGTGATATCGGCGATGTGTTGCTGGTCGGAGGTGGGTTGTTGTCATCGGCATCGGAGGTGGGGTACCCGAGACCCGATACCTACACTTTTCTGGGTGCCGGCCGACACCCGACATCTAGGCGGAAGTCTGAGGGCTTCAAATTCAAACCCCAGCACCCGACATTGCCCGGTCCGTAGTTGTCATTGATGTTCCTTTTTAGCATATTTATCCACATGTCAGGTCAGGCGCATCGTTTGCACCTTGCAGGGGGACCTTTTAATTTTCCTGTGGAAATATAGCTGTATATCGCTTCCATTTACACCAACAAATGGTGAAAAGTTATGCTGAGTTGATTTCATAATTTTGTCTGCATAATTCCTCATTTCGCTTTCAGGCATGACCCGAATGCCGAAGGTGCAGGAAACAGTCAAAGATCTGTTCGGTCGAACGCCGTCAAAGTCGGTGAACCCAGATGAAGCGGTCGCCATTGGCGCTGCTATTCAAGGTTGCGCGGTTCACACGTTAAAATTCAGTTGACAATCTTTCAAAAGTTGAAATTCCAAATTAATTTTGTTGAAAAAATTGACAATGCTGACCTGAAAATAAACGCAGGTGCTGTTCTGGCGGGTGACGTCACCGATGTGTTGTTGCTTGATGTTACACCGTTGTCGTTGGGTATCGAGACGCTGGGCGGTGTGTTCACAAAGTTGATCACACGAAACACTACCATTCCCACGAAAAAATCGCAGGTATATAGTTGTTGATGCGATTTTGTGATGTGCCAAGTTCATTTTACAATTGATGATGTAAAAAGAAACCGGGATGATATTACATGACGTTTCCATTTTTCTTCTGTCCTACAGGTATTCAGCACGGCAGCCGACGGACAGACGCAGGTTGAAATCAAAGTGTTCCAAGGCGAACGTGACATGGCCACAAACAACAAGCTGCTTGGGCAATTCTCGCTGGTTTGTTTCTTGTTTGACGGTAAATGTTTTGTGGTTTCTCGACTTTTTTGCATTTTTTTCCAGGTTGGTATTCCCCCAGCGCCGCGTGGTGTGCCCCAAATTGAGGTCACGTTCGACATAGATGCTAACGGTATTGTGAATGTGTCGGCTCGCGATCGTGGCACCGGCAAGGAACAGCAAAGTCGGTCAAGTTTTCTCTTAATTATAATTGACAAGTTTTTTTTGCTCAAAATCGCTAATTTCTACTGGCAGTTGTCATTCAATCATCTGGTGGCCTGTCAAAGGATCAGATCGAGAACATGGTTCGTGAGGCGGAGAAACACGCCGCTGAGGACGCACAGGCTCGTGAGTTGGTGGAGGCCGTCAACTTTGCCGAGGGTCAACTGTCGGAGATCGATGCGAGAATGGCCGAGTTCAAAGATCAGATATCGGAGGATGAGGTAACACGGGGTGTTGCAAAACCCTGTCATGTCAAGCCGGCTTGAGTGAGACCACTTTGAGCAAGAAAAAAGAGCAGAGCCCAAAAGAGCGGAGCCTAAAAACGAATAGGCCTAATTATTTGATGGAAAGTTTCAAAGCCAAGAAATTCTATCAGTTGATCACAACCGAAAAGACGAGAGAAAAATACAGCAAACAAGACAATTGGAAAAGGGAACTAACATTTTTTGAAGAAAAACAGAATCGCGCGCAGAAACAAGTTTAAAAATGTCTTTGCAAATTTAAAAGGTAAAACGGCAGAAAAATTCTAGGAGGCCTAGCCGCATAAAATCGAAACACAAAACTACAGGCTAAGTGTGGGCGTAAGCCTAAGCTTGACACCAAAATCAGCCTAAGCCATTGGAACAAAATACAAGCTCTGCTTTTTCTCCTGCTCAGGGTGGTCTTTGCTCAAACCGGCTTTGTTCAGTTTCCCGGCCATAGAAGAAATGAACAAAATCTATTGGTCGTAAGGGCCCTGCTAAAACGAAACCGACTCATTTTTAGCCGCGCAAGCTCGAAAAAATTAGCTACCATATCTCTGCAAGTCATTGTGTGCTTTTTCGGTTTTCTTGGTGGCAAAGTGCCTTAGCGACCTTTCTATTGGCATGATAACGGAAGTGTAAACTTTGCTAAAAAAATGTCGTTTTCTTTCACATAAATCTTTTGGCCAATTTGTGGTTTCAGCGCAACAAGATTAACGAGGAGATGCAGCACGTTCGTGACGTGATCGCCCGAAAGGACAGCGAAACAGCGGAGAGCATTCGTGAGGCCACCAATAAACTGCAGCAGGCCGCCATGAAAATGTTCGAGGTTGTCTACAAACAGGTTAATGGTTAAAGGTTGGCAAAGTTTTTTTGAAAAATTAAAGTGATAATTTTTGTTCAGAATGCTGCGAAGAATCAGCAAGCGCAGCAGGAGTCGGCCGAATCTGAAAGCTCGTCAACGGACGACACAACAAAAGAGAAGAAGGAGAAAGAAGACAAATCTTGAAATTTCGGACTGTCATGAAGCTTGATAACCAATTGTGATGAACGTGTCTGCTTTGCGCAATTGTGACCGTAGATTTTTGAGAACATTTTTGAGACTAAGTCACGTTCATTATGCGTCACGTTTCTCCTGTTTGCTTTTTTATTGTGCTCGAAACATTGAAAAATACTGTTTTTGTTATCAAATTCTTATCCGGCCACCACGAGTATATTTAGTCCCCATGTTATGCTGTTGATTGCGAATTTAGTCAATTTTGCGTATTCTTTTTGTTTCTAGTTGTTTGCCGATTATCTTCAGACTTCTTATACTTGTTTGTTCGCGCTGTTTTTGGTTACTTTCTCATTAGATTGTTGTGAGCTGATATAATGCAAAAGCGTCTTCGTTTTTCCCAGATTCATTGAAATAATAAAAATGATTTTAGTGTCAAAGTTTTACAGTGGTGTTGTTGTGCGTGCACTGCCCTTTCATGGCTTGCGATGTGGTTAACACATCGTCTTTCCTATGTCTCACTCACTCACGTTGTTTGTCCTGATATTTTCCTGCACCTTGCACTGTGCTGTCAAATGCGCGCCAAGTTTTTCTTGTTTGAACGTGTGCTGCTGCGTTTTGTCAGGCACCGGTCGGTCTGTTGTGATTGGCTTGACTGTCTCATTAATCCTGTTTCACAATTTCCATTTCAGTTTATCGCTAAGGGCGCCCTTAGTCATAGTGGAAAATGGAAATGGAAATGCAAAAAATATTCTATGTCCAAGTTTTCCATTTCCATTTCCAATATGACTAAGGGCATACTGGAAATGGAAAGTGGAAATGAAACAAAACATTTTCTGTGTGAAATTTGACCAATCAGCGGCCGAGAATTGAGTGGAACAGAAAATGTTTTTGTCACATATCAAAACATGGCTGCTGCAGTAAATGTTTTATTTCATTTCCATTTCCATTTCCAGTATGCCCTTAGTCATATTGGAAATGGAAATGGAAAACTTGGACATAGATTATTTTTTGCATTTCCATTTCCATTTTCCACTATGACTAAGGGCGCCCTTAGCACTGCGCCAACGAAAAAGAGGCTTCACATTATTTTTCCGAAATTTTCGTGTCCATTTTATGCTGTTCGCGCCGCTTTGGCTGCCAGTGCTGTTGACCAAATCTCGAAATAACAACGACCAGATCACAAATATGGCGGCCAGTGAGAATGTGCCACCAACACAAATGCGTCAGGCGCGACCGCCGTTACCCAAAGCAGCACAAAGATTGGAACAGCATCAGCGACGCACTATGTTGAATACGATGGGTGGGTTTGGCATTGATGTATTTAGTTTTTAGTTTGGAATAAACAATTGACTTGTCCGGTTTCCAGTTGATCGTCGGAACGGTCGCGTGTTAGTCACGTAACTGGCGTAGAATTATAATGCGACTAGGTTCGACCGTCATCAATTTTGTTAGGTGTTCTCCGCTGGGAACAACTTGGTACGGCTAGATATCGAAATAAATTCTCATGTTATGTTACAAAGGCGAGAGAGACCTGGTCAAAAATTGGATAATTGGTATAAAACAATGTATCAGGAAATTGATTCGCATCTTAAACTTCCATTGCAGTATTTCGTGATTTGAACGATCCCCAAACGCGATCGCTGTACGCCTCCAAATCGGCCGATCCGAATGGCGAGGACAAGAAACGCTCATCATCGCCAGCAACCTCTCTGTCGTCGTTGCTGCCACGAGCCAGAAGTGTGTCCACTGGTATACCACGCAAACGAAGTTGGTTCACGTCATGTAATATATTCGCGCTTTATTTTCCTTCTGAACTCTCCAATCGGCACCGACAGGCCCTTCCACTGACGCTATGGGCACTAAACGTTCACCAACCAATATCCCGGGTGCGCTTGTCAAACGATCACCAAGTTTGCCACGCCCGATCGGGACCAAGGTGGGTTCGAATTTATTGCTGTGTTCTGTGGGCGCCCTTTTGTGCTGCTTTAGTGTGCTGTGTGCATGGCTTCTGGTCCTGTTTCAAACCAAACCAACTAAGTGCGCCATATTTTGACAACTTTGGATTTTCGATCTCTGTGCCGTCGCTTGTGCTCGTCACTGTGATGTGCGACAGTGCGAGACCACTTGATGCAATTTGAGCTCAATTTTGTGTTATTGTTTGAGGCGGAAGTCCCAAACCATCAAAGTGACGCGACGCTTGCTGGTGAAAGTGTTCTTTCCAGTTTTAGATATCATTTCGGGAAGTCAATTTTAGTCGCCGTGCGCGTTATTTAGCGAGTCACAAGGTCTTACGCACTTTACGGTTTGCCAGTGTTATTCTGGCTGGAAGTGCACTGGTACGGAGCAGCCGGGCTTGCATATTTTATTCAATGTGTTTCTGTTGAACTACATAATTGCCGGCCGAATGTTTCCATTTTGAACACAGTTTGTCCTGATTTCTAGTTTGTAACTGGATAGCAACTTTTAGTCTCGTTGCTTTGTATGTAATCACTGCACGCCTCATTTAGTGGCTGGAACGCGCACAAAGCGACCTTATTTCGCTGCCAGATTGTGAGTCGCACTGGATAGGCTCCCAATTGATTGCCTAAATCTTTGTTGTGGTTGCTGTTGTGAAATTGTCCATCTCAAATTAACTTGTGTGCGCAATTTACTACATAATCCTTGTTATAGCAATTGTTGTTACAACAACACGACATACGATACGAGTAAGAATCGAAAATCTCAGTGACACCTATTTTTGTACCTATCAAAGATTTTTCTGTTTTTCTGGTGCATTTACGATACTATTGTAGTAGGTGGGACGTGGGAGGAATTTCATCGCCTTCCTTGCATTTATGTCCTTCTCGTGTTTTTGTGTAATGTCTTTTGGTCTGTGAAAGATAGTCTAAACGTCCCACAGTTTTGGTTTGTGAATGGCTACCGGACCACATTAACCTATCCCAGTCAGGATCCTTCGGTCGGTGGCAATAAAATTTGAGCACAGTTTTAGGTTTCTTTTTGCCAAAGTGTTTTTCAAAAAACAGAAGGTGGTTTTACGAAATGTCATTTATGTTTTTGCTAAGTGCTGCGCTCCTCAGACGACGTCGTCTTCGTCTCGTGTGCCTTAAGGTCCGATAGGTCGCGGGCGTTTTTAGGTTTGTTTCGTTTTGTTTTTAAGCAATTTGTAACAACCAGTGAAATTTGAGGCTGTAAACTGTAGCGAAGTTGTTCACGTGTTTTACTCTGGAGCTGGACGAGCCGTGCCACCATTTTTAGATAAGCAGATTGTTTTTTCACCGTAGAAGAGATAAAATGTGTTTGCGGTGCCGTACCGGTACTTGCACAGCTGTCGATTCAGGTTGAATTTGATATTCGCACTGGGTTTTCCAGCTTGTCGTTTTGACTTCAGTAAACTTTTGAAATGAAATCATAAACGTTAATTCCATTTTAATTGTGAACTCGTGTTCAGGCACCAACTTGAATAAAGCTTGGAGTCAAAGTCGTCATGAAGGCGCAACTCAAGAAATTATTGCAATCGCCGAAGAAACGCAAACGCTCGCGCACTCCAGGCAGTCATAGGGAATCGACGTCCACTGAGGTGTCAACCTTGCGCCATTTTCTGCACCAAATTTGGGTGTATTGCACGAAACGCATGCGCGCTTGGTGGTCAACTCTGGTATCTGCGCTCTTTACTAACAGGGTCTGTCACTATCACTTGAGTTACGTATGTAATATCTATTTTTATCTATCTGCATGGCACTGTTTGGCGTGAAACATCAGGACGTTGTGATCTGGCAGTGAGTCGTATCAATTTTGAGAGCAAGCACCGACTGCGGCATGCAGGTTTTTTCAACATCTTCAGGCGCAAATTGCACTCAAATGCCTTAATTGTATGTGGAAATTGACTGAGTTCAGAAGCTGGGTGAGAAGCTGGCCTTAGTTTGTGTTGATGCTTACGCTTTACCTTCCCCTTTGCCGTATATTTGCGAGTTGGACACCTGACCAAGTGATTGATTGTGCCTAATCTATGGTCTGTTGGCAGTCGGCTTTCTGCTGAACGGAGCAGCTGTGAGATTGCGTCTTGCTCACTGGCTGCAGGCAAGTGTTCGCTATTTGTCATCCGCTGTCCAGCTTGCCTTTAATGCCTGTTTGTTCCGTTCACTCAACTGTTGTCCTTGTCGGAGTGTTCATTCTTGATTGAGTGTGTTTTGCCCGAATATTGACTACGCAGTTTGTGATATCATAAGTTTGGTGTGGATGCAGGTCCAGAGCCAACAAAACAACCTGTTTGTTCACTTTGAAGGTTGGAAAGAAGTATTCCTTATCATACACAGATATGTAATTCCGTTCCGCTTGCCATGGGTTAACTTTGGTGTTCAGTCGGTGAGTCACCAGCCAGGTCAGCAATCAGTCAAATTCTCTGACGGCATGCACAAAACAAGCGGTGCACTTTTACTTTTATGAGGCTGATTATGCACGCCTTTTCTGTATGTGTACACGCCCGTGCGCACGTAATTTCTGGGTGTTATGATTGCGGGCAGATATGATACGGTTTGACTGGCTGGCCAAGTTTGTCTGACCTTGATCATTTGCCGATACTTTCGCGTGGTGCAACAGCTTTGTATACCTATGTATGCTCGTATAGTTGCCAAGACCAACCACCCACCCACCGTTCCTGTGATATATTATATAATGTAATCACATTACCGTTTGGCAGCCCAATACGTGATCTTTTCGTTTACTCTTTATTCTATGTGTTTCTTGCTGCCGTAACAAACCTTCAAAAACTGCTGCTGTTCAAAAAAAACCTTCATGGGTACATGTACAGTAGGTTAACCACCTGGTTGGTTTAACATCAACATTATTGCTTGTTTCTTATGCTCGTTTATGGCGGTAAAGAAAGACGGGCATTTCAAGTTAGGTACAATTATCGAGGCATTTTGACTTCAATACGAACCCATGTCCAGTCGAGCTGCATAGTGCTCATCCTTGTAGATGGTGCACACACAGTCACATAATTGATTAGTGTAAGCTCTTGTAAAATGCAGAAGTTTCCACAGTTTTGATACTTCTACCTGCGCGCGTTCATAGGTTTTTCTCAGGATGATCAATACGCAAGTGCGGTGGTGTTTGGTACGAAACAGTCATCTGGCAGAATAAGCGCAGGCAACAGCCACAGGAAGTTTTGAAGTGCTTAGCCTGCGTGGTTATTGTATCATCGGATCTGGTTTTGCCGTTTGGAGTGTTCAGAGGCAGACTTTCCAATACCCAGATCTAGTATACACGTTTACTGTACGTACCGTACAACTGAAAAGACCGCATCTTGAGTATGTTTGGAATGTTTTGCCTGCTCATTCTTGCACCTTGACACAGATTCAACCGAAAAAGCCTGAAGCGTTTGGTCGGAAGAAATTTGTGGCTGAATTAATTTTGGCCCAATATACGAACCGTAGTAATGTCGTTTTTTGGCGATTTTTTCGACTATTTCAAGGTGAGGTGGTCTGATGTGTTGTCTCTGCACTTTCGTTTTCTTCACTAATTGGTCATTTCATCTTGTGGACCCTTGTTTTACGGCAACAGCACGCATGCGGCATCACTGCATTTGCTGCACTTTCGTATCTTTACAAGTGCATATCTATCGTGTCGTATCTTTTTTCTTGGTGCATATTTTCGCACTGTCCTATGTCTTTTGTTTCATTATGACAACGCACTGTGGTGGTGTTAGCGTCTTTTTGCTTGCATGTACTGATCTTTGATCGATAATAATATTGCACGGAGAATAATAGTAATAATATCGGCTGTTGTTTTTGTGAAAACTTGGTTGTGCTGTGCCAATAACACGTGTACTGTGCACTTCTGTGTAATGCGCAATAACTGTCACGTGTCACCTCTGTTTTAACTTTCAAGTGCTCTTGATGTGTTTTTCTTTGCGTCTGCGGGCTAAATTTGAATCGATCTCGTTTGAACTTTAGGCCAAATGAGCTAACCAAAACTTCACTGTGAAACATCAGACCCTTGTTTTTGCCACTAATGGTGGGTCACTGTGCCACTAAGAATTTTGAATGAGCCACAAGATTTTGGCAAATGAGCCACTAGAATTTCAGGGACCTAGTACTGAAGTAAGAATGAGCCACTAAATTTTTGGCAAATGAGCCACCAATGGGCCACTGGCCCATTTTGAAAAGACCTGCATCAGACCATAGTTTTTAGACACCTTTTAGGTATAATTGCAATCTAAAGTTTCAGAATTCTACCCCAAAAATTGAATGCCTAAGTGCAAGTTTCATCTACAGTTTTTGAACACGACCGTGCCCCATATTTGTGCTTATCAGCCGTGTTCTGGCCCTTAACGCCTAAAAACTTGCAAAAATTTTGCTGCGCCGCTTGTTCGTATTTTCCCAAGCCCCTGTAAACTACATAAAAGCACGATACTAAGCAGAAACAACGAAATTGTGTTTTATTGGCAAAAAAAATTGTGCATGCACCTATAATTTCGTGCTTGCGCATAAAATCAGGGAGCTAGGTACAAGTTGCACCTTCTAAATTTTGAAAAATTAAGCCCTGCATGCAATCAGATTTGCCTCGTTCTTTCAAACACTGCCTGATGTTTCTCAGGGCAGTTGAAGGCGAAGAAATTCATGCAATGTAAAGTAATTATTCGTTTTAGCTAATTGTCAGATTGCAGGTGCCCGCGCCAGCTTCTTCAACCACCACGACCAACCTGGTGAACAACGTGCCAATGGCTGACCATGCAGTGGGGGCACACAAGTTGACTGACACCGACATTGGCCTGAATGACAACAACAACATCAAATCGATCGATGCCGAATCTGTTGGGGAACCGGAAATAAACAGTGAGCTGACTGGCTGATGTTTCATACGAATTTTTGTAGAGTTTAGATTGGACAGCCGTCATTTTTTAGCTGTGACCACCACCAAAAATCCAATTAGTTCGATGATGGCACCGGAGAAATCTGCGGATGGGCCCGTATCAAAAGAACTGGAACTGGTGGCGAAGGAATTGACTGATAAAGGTTGAAATATATGAGCTCGAGTTTAGAACATCCGGAAGTGTAAAACTTGACTTCAGATCTGGTTCAAGACAAGAATATTGGTGTCATGAAGGCTGACGAGCCAGTGGTGCCGTTAGTACATGAAGAGGACATGGATGAGGATATAATGGCTTCACCAATCGGTTTGACCAATATTGAGGGTCGAGTGTTCTGTGGTGGATTTGTCTTGAATATTTTCGTTCTCAAGATTCAGACAATATTCGTCCACCGACACCGACCGAAATTGATGATCGAACCGTGCCGATACCGACACCGATGATGATGCAGGCTGAAATGAAAGTGCTGGAACCCAGTGAGCATGAAGTTGGACTAAGTTACATACGTTGCTTTACTTGCTTTCTGTTTCTTTACTTCTGAATTATTATTTCTTTCTTTAGATGCCCAACATTCTGGTCAGCAGTCCTCCAGCGTCCAATGAAGTGGTGCCGCTGCCACAACCAGATGTGAAAACCATAGATGGAAATAAGAGCGGGTTCGTTATTATGTTTGCTTTCTTGTCTCGGGGTTTCAATCCAGTCAGTAACATGGATGCCAAAAGAACCACAGTTAGGTCAGTTTAGATACTTCTTGTGTATTCCAAACTCATATACGAGTTTCGCACAACTGATTGTATCATGTATGTTGCATTTACAGTATGTTTGATGCAAATAACGTCATTGTAAGCAAGCAAGCCTACCCAATCAATGCTAATGTAGTTGTACTATGAGAATCCGCAAAGTGTGGCAGTGGTGTCGTTGGGGGGGGGGAAGGGGGGGTTACCCCCTAGTATCCGGTATCCGGTATCTTGACTTTTTCACCCAGGGGTATCCGGTATCCTGACTTTTTGTCCAAGGGTATCCTACCCTAAAAATTTTTCGAAAACCGTAAAAATCGCCCATTTTTACCTCCAAAATGCTCAAAATCGCTTGCTAGCGCAAGCATAACCCCCAAAATGACCATTTTTGCGCTTTCAACACCGACTTTGCTCCGTTTTCCTCTTAAAAATTGACTTTTTGAACAACCCCCCTGGGTATCCGAGAATTTTCATTTTGGGTATCCCGTATCCTGACTTTTTGATTTCCCAACGACACCACTGAAGTGTGGTGCTCATATGACAGAGAGGGCATAACAATGCAGCTGCTGTCTCTTTGCATTCGTTCATATAAACACGCGGTATCATGCAGCTGCTTGCTTACTCTCACTGGCTGTATGTATCTGTTGAAAAGATCAGACTACTTGCCATGACGTCTGCCTGTTTCATCCCACCGCTCTTGATCTGTTATGTATAAGTTTTCTGGAGTGAGTGTCCTCCTGGTTCTTATCTCGTACGATTTTCAGCTCCAACGCACTCACCACATCTTGGGTTATTTGGCATTTTGCAACATTTAGGCGCCACTAAGCGAGCACCGCACCGGAAACGTAGTTTTTTCATAAGTAGTATTGTTGAGAGCACTTCAAGCATAAATGAATGTCGCTCAAACAGCGTGTACCGAACTTTAGTGGCATATGTTCTGTTCTCTCCTGAATGCAGGCTTTCTGTCAGTTGACCGGTCCTGCTCAGCATTTAGATGGACAATTTCTGTTTGTTTGTTTCACCTTCATAGGAACATAACTTGGTATACTGTATGTACGTACATCATTTTCTCTGTTCCTGTTTGCTAAAGTCTACGGGGTGCTGAGAGGGTAGGAACGTAGTAGTGTTATTATGAGAAATATTATTCTCTTTCGGCTGTTTTTTCACACCCGCGGCCGCGTTATGAACGTGCGTGTGAGGTTTCGTACCAACCGACTGACTTTCTTCAATATGTATACGTATTGCTACATTAACCTGGTAACGCTGACCTGTTGGGGCGGCAACCAACCAAACTGAGGTTGAGGTATGATATGTACACACCGACACGTTTCGACGTGCTTTTTTGTGCGCGTCCGGTGTATAAGTACGTGTTGAAACGTTTGTTCGCCATGTACCAGAAATTGTAGTATCCCGTGTTTTGCAGCAATTCCCAGTAATTTGTAACGGTATACGTTATAACTCATATCAAACTAATTATTCACTCATTTTCTCTGCCTTGCGTGAGGCCTGTCCGTGCATTCCCATTCCAAACTAAACTGGCGCGCATTCAATGTTTCACGATCAAGTGCACTCACGAAAAGGTCGGTCAGTCATCCTGCGCCATGCATTGCCGTAATAAACGCATGTGACGCGTCGCTTTTATGTGCAATTTGTGGCTCTGTGCCTGTCTGTCTGTGGCTAGGCTTTGTATGTACGGGCAGCTAACAGAACAAGCTGCTGTAGCTTACCAGCTTAGAATATAGGGCCGTGGCGGTGCCACCACTAGAGCAGTGTTGCGTTGTTTAGTGATTAGCCATATGCCGCATATAACAGTGCTCTGCTGCACCTCAGTTGCTCCCTATCGATTGGCATATTTCGCTGCTCTGGCCCGCTGTTTTTGGTGCTATTTTTTTGACAGACACTTCAATTTTTCTGTTGTCTTTTGGCTTTGGAAAGACCGAATGCATAAAATACGTCCAGAATGCATCAAAACACGTGTGTGTGGGCGCGACCAAGCCAGCGCAGAAAATGTTTGATGGTTTTTCTCAGCGTTCATTTATTTTCGTGTGTCCTAGGTGTTTGGTGATGTGTTAGTCATTTCGGTTTTTTCTTATCAATGTTTTGCACGACCAATTTCAGTGAGTCAGTGAGCCCGCCAGAGTCAGATCGCGGCACCGGCACACCCGACGACGAACTATTCCGCGACGCTGGCAGCGAATTCGATCTTCAGGTGGGAGCTTGGTGATAAAATTTCGATTATTTGCTTGAAGTTCAATTTTTGATTATTCTAATTGCAGTCTCAGCCAGCCTCCCTCAACACCACAGCCACCGAGTATTTCCCGACCGACAGTCCATCGCCCGATCCCGGATTTGCCGACGACGAGCCGACGTTGTTGGAGAATAATTTCCGCGCCAAAATCAACTCAGCAGAGAGTGTGGGATCGACGAATTTAAACGAAAGTGTGCCCCTGACAGACGACAGCAGTTTGGGCGCTTTGAATTTGACCGATCATTCGGACAGTGCTGGACTGACTGATTTGTTGGCCGGATTGAAGCTCGCGACGCCACAGAAAGTGACGCAACAGATCGAGCACGATTTTGCAATGAATACCGGGTTTGTTTGTGATGCTGTTGTGTCGTTGTTATTGGTTTTGTAATTATTTGTGGCTGATTTGCTTGTTGCTCTGATTAGCCGTAGAGTGCGCGAGTTTGTTGGAGGCTCAAGTCCAATGCATCTTTGTTGTGAAAGCAACCTGCTAAAATTGTCGAATTCTCCCTTTAATGGGGGATGCCGGGTGATTGACCGACTGTGCTGGATCGCACATGATTTCATCGCTACTGCGCTGCGACGTTGTCTTGTTCTGATCGCGATAGTCTTCGATGGATTCAATCAATCGACCGATTGCATTTAGGCTTGCTCAAACGCCATTCGCGTTTTCAGTACATTCACCAAATCGCAAGCAGCCGCAGCACGGTCGGCAGTGTCCCGTCAGTCGGCCACCGTCAGTCCGTTGGTCACGTCGCAGTCGAGTGCAGGTCAGATTTTATCTTCTGTTGCGTTTTTCGGAAGCTGTGATCAGATAGTTGCGGAATGCGGAAAGTTGTGATCACATAAACGCAGAACGATTCATTTCTGCCTTCCGCATTTCGTGTTTTTCTGATGACCTTTGCGGAAAGTCGTTTTTTGAAACTGATTCGGAACGTTTGGCTAAACGCCGTAGCTGTTGTTTGCGTCAACATGCGACAATGGAGGTTAGTACAGCAATGTACGCTAGAAGTTGTCGTGATCAGTCCACAGCGACCGTCGCCGCAAAGATGATAAGATAAACGCGGAAGTCGGTATGCAGAAATTTGACTTTCCGCAAAAGTGATTAGATAAACGCGGAATGCGGAACGCATAAACTTACCGTTCCGCATTTATCTGATCACAGCCGAAGAGAGAGATTTGATTGTTCGATTGTTGGATTTGATTTGAGAATGGTGTTCAAAATTATTTTTTCATCGTTTTCGATTTCACATAAAATCCGAAAGTGCCCATTAATCCACGGAAGGATTCCCGATAATACCTCGGAGTTAAAATATTCAGGTGGTCCCGGCATGGTTGAATCAACAATCAACGTCGAGCAAATGATCGGTAATTTGGCGGATGAGCATTGTTTGGTGGCGACAACAGCGGCCAATAGTGATGATTTGCCAACGCCCACCGCTGAACAACCGCCCGAAATGCCCGGCAAAAATAACGAGTTCGTTGTTCAGATTGAGAAATCGCATTTCATGTCACTCAGACCGTACGAAGAGCAAACATCAGAACAGAGACACAACCTAACAGACGCTATTATGACCGTGTACTTGAGTTTTATGTGCAAATTTTCTGCAAACAAAACGTAACATCCACTTTTTGTTCAATGGCGCTGCCGCTATTACTACCTAGTTGTTAGTCGAAATCAAGATCTTCCGTCTTATCAAAGGCTATAATTTCATTTGTTGTCGCGCGTTCAACATTTTCTCACGTTCGATATTTCATTTGGCGCGTACTTATCATCTGTTAGGCTCAATCGAACCTGGACAACGTATGTGACACTCTTAGTTTTTGTTCGTGTGGTCTGTTGCACTTTAGAAACAATTTGTAGCCCCCCTTCGGCCTTGCTGATTGCACTTTGGTCGAAGCAATAGCCCCATTTCAACCCAAGTGCCCGAAATCAATCAGTGCCAACGATATTGGCCTCGTCGTTTTCGGCCTATCTGCCAAGCTGAAAGTTAGAAGTTTGCTGTAACACAAGGATTTGATAGAACACTACTCAGTTCTTTTTTGTGTGCCAATACTTGGGCGCTTGTGTGCATCACGAACTCATCAGTCGCAGTCATTTTGCCTACATTTAGGCTTTGTTTCGCAACTTATGCCCGTCTGGCTGTTCGAACGACCTAAATTTGACAGAAATGCTGAAGCGCACAAACACTCACGTTTTTAGCACCAGTACCTGTTGCACTACGCACTTGCTTGTATACTATAGGAACACCGAGACGAAGCTTGTTAGCACGCGTCAATTGTAACGTAAACAATGTCTGGTGCGCCTGTCTATCGGTATGGTGGTTGCCGAAGTTAAGCTGTTTAGTCGCAGCTTACTCTTTGCACTCTGCTCTCTCACAAATGCGTTTCGGCACACGCAAAACAATGGACCACGTTTCTCAACTATTGATTTATTTTTAGTTTCCTTTGGCCAACTTTGCACCTGATGCACAGTCGCACATACGCTGTTTGTTTCACTGAATGTCTCGTTGATCCAATCTCGCCTTCAACTTTATTTATTAAGCGATTTTATAATCTCCAGAATCCCATGCGCTAAACGTCACGGAAAAGTGTCAGTTCCTAATAATAAAATGGCAAGAAAGTAAGTTACATTTCGAGAGTGAAAGCTCTTTTTTTGCCCAAGTGAGTGTGTGTGTGTGCGGCCCTAAAAACCGAGGAGAGCTTCAAACCTGTGTTGCACTTGTGAGACTGTTCTCCATGCATTTTGAATGATCCTGCGGTAAAATGTGTTATGGATGAAGTTTGTCCGTCTAACAATTAGGCCTCTTGTTACAGCTGGTCTGACTTACTGACTGCAGTCCCTGTTTCAACATTTTACTGCTCGTTGTTTAATTTTATGTTTCGATCCGCAATGTATTTCAGTTCATATATCCTGATTTTATCGTGACGTGACCCAAGTTCCTGAAGTGAGAGTGAGGACATGTGTGGCCAAATGTTTCCATAAAGTGGACCTCTAAAGATCTGAAAGTATTTTGACGTGCGCTTTACATTCGGTTACAGTGACTGCTCTAATGCAACTCATAAATATGTTGTGTTCTCTATTTTCAGACCTGACGCACGTTCCAGTCCCGGCTCGACCATGTTGATGAGCACGCCAACAACGAAGAAAGGTCGCTTGGATGGTTTTTCTCTTTCTTTTTATTTAGCTTGTAGCTGTGCTGGATGTGCGTAAATGTCTCCCTAAATTAACCAACGAAGAAGCTTTATCACAAGAGTTGATCGCAGTTTCATGTCTAGTCTTACCAGCACATATGTTTGCGACCATGTTTGAAGACGGAGGTTGCCAACACGTGTGCCGCGCCACGACTTCAAATCTTGGGAGAATTTCGTTCATAAATTTGAATACATGACAGCTTTCTAAATCTTAGGCGGTTCGCTAACAAATTCTGATACAATTGTGATGGACAAGGGCAAAAAACAACGTGCAACTGTTGTTCCCAAGTCCGGTGACATGGCGGGTGCTCCGGTGGGACAAGGCGGCCAGTTTGAGGACACGGTCGCTGATCTGGATGTTGATAATTTGTTGAAAACAGCCACTGTTACTGGGGTGAGTGAATTTGTGTTCGTTGTTTGTGCTTTGTAGTACGTTTAGTTTTGGGGCTTGATACGGATTTTTCGAGTTGCTCACAAAATCTTAATGCGCAACACTCGAGAATTCCTGCTGTCACAACCACGTGTAGCACATGTTGCATCCACCGCTATAAGTTCGATAGTGTGCTTGCTGCAAGAGTGCCTTTGTGCCCAGAATGTCACCATTTGATGCCCCCACCTGCTCATTCAGTGCTTGCTTTCTGTTAATTTGCTCGAGCCACACACACTGGAGGTAAACACGCAGTTTCTTTGTTCAGTTTTCTACTATCCGTTACATACGCAGCGTCACTCTTGTATTATTTCTTGTTGACCTCATTGTCATGCACGCAGCATTCCATTGCATTGGTTTCTGTATTCAGTGCTGCATTGTGCATTATCTCACGTGCCCGTTTTTTCTGGTCTCCACCCTTCACCTTGACCAATCAGGCAACAGTCGCCGATGATTTGCTGCTCGATGCAGTCAATGAACAGACGTTAATGACGAATGGACACGAGTCGGCCGCAGACCAGGACCTGAATTTCGTGTCCGAACCGTGCGCCGCCGATGCGTTACAGACAGTCGATGATATGCTGCAGACCAAATTAGCGACGATGGTTTGTTATGGTGTTCGGTGTGGTGCTCGCTTGCCTATTTATGATGACCACGCTCAGCAGCTACTTTGGGTTCAGTTCTTGGTGTATTCTTAGTGGCATTTCCTTTCTGGGTGGTTTTATTATGGTTGCATTTCTTGCGCTGTGCACGTTACGTCGCTGATCGCTGATGTACCGTAGGAACAAGCACGCTTTCAAGACGCACTCCATCACAGATGCAACAGAAAGCTTGTAGTGAGCACAGACCAAGAGAAAGGCTTTATGATGTCATAATGTTTCATTTGCTAGGCCCTCGATGGCTCGACCGGTGGCTCAGTGGATGAAGTGGTGCAAAAATTGAAGGTGCAGTTCCAGGCCGTGCTATTGGCCAAAGAAAGGGAATGGTCGACCAGATTGCAAAAGGTCCGGTGATTTTGTTGTCATTATTTTTCGGACATAATAAATTTTGTGAGAATCATGCAATTTTTATGCTATAGGAGCATCGAAAAGCCGAACGGTTGCTCGAGGACACACGAGCGTTGCGCAAAGAGAATGAATCGTTGAAAACTGAAGCCGACCAGCACAAGTTCGTTGGGTCATTTCGTTACTTTGGTGATCATATTGGTTTATTTCTTGCGTTGCAGGAACTACGGTGATAACTGTCGGAAGGCACTGCAGGAGGCTTCCAGTAAGTAGACTTCATATTTTTTTCGTTAATTTTTGCAACAGCTAATGACTTCAACACATTGACCTTGTTGGTTCAGGCGAACTAATGAACATCAAACAACAACGAGGCGGTGACGATATTGAGGGTCTGGTTCGTGAACGTGACGCAGCGGTGGAGGACCTTCAACTGATCGATAATTCGTTCTCGGATTTGCATCGACGATACGAGAAAATGCGGGCGGCCGTGGAGGAGTACAAAAAGGTGCGATTTTTTATTGTTTTGTTTTCCTTTTTTGTATGTTAAACCTTGAAACTTTTGTTTGTGTTTGCAGAACGAGGACTTCCTGAAAGAACAAAATGCTCAACTGAAATCGCGCACGAACAAAATGGACGAGCGATACAACAAACTGCGCGAATACGCCGAGGGCAAATTGGAAAAGTGAGCATTTTATTATTTTCTACGTTTGCGAAGTTTATATTTTTGTGTATTTTTCTCAGAGCCAACGCCGAAATCGAACGATTGTCTCGGGCTCGCGAGACGGACACGCTGTCGCTCAGGGCACAGTTGAAGAAACGAGAGTTGCAGGTGGAAACGTTGGAGAAGAATTTGGAGAACAAGGTTGGATCTGGCTCTTAGCTTGACGCTTTATGTGCGCTAGATCAGAGGGTATTTATTTTTGTAATTTCACTCTAAAATTTTCAGTCGAAGGAAGTGTCCGAGCTGACGAGCATATGTGATGAACTGATCAGAAACACCGCCCCGGCACCACTCTCTTAAATTTTTTATTTGTTTGTAGGTAAGTGTTTCTGCATTCACTGATGTACAATGCTTTCTTCCGTTTCATCAGGTCTCAAGGCTGTTTGTGTTGTGTGCTGCATTTCAGTCCAAACCCAAGCAAGAGTTATGCGGTCGTTTTGACATTGATTATTGTATCGCGCCCATCTGCAGATTATATTTTTCAATTTTTAAAATTTTTGTTCTTCCGAACGTTTTGTCTATCACAACGATATTGAAATTCGACTTTTTTGACAGAAGCAGACTTATTAGCTGCGTTCTACTGGCCGTTTGCGTCCGTTTGTGATATCGTACATCTTTATTATCAACGCATGTTTGAACTTTTTATGAAAACGGCAAAATATACCTGAATTTGGTAGCTTTCAATTGATCTGGTTTCAAGTGATTTCAACCATTGTGAGACTTGGAGTATTTTTTGTACTGTTGATTTTTATTGTAATGAGTTTTTCTTATGTTCCATTCACTGAGGTGTCCTTATTATCATGACGGGGTATGCAAAAACAAATTGAGTTAAACAAAACTATTTACGTAAAAAAACTGATGAAAATTATGTGAAGCACTTTTTGTTTTCTTAGTTTATTTCCTCACGGCTGCTGGCGACGGTTTTGCATAATGATACTTCATCTCAGCTTCTCTCTATTGCGTTCGTAAATGTAAG
The DNA here is from genome assembly GCA_030248065.1 of Rhynchonema sp. JSB1_4. Classification (NCBI taxonomy): domain Eukaryota; kingdom Metazoa; phylum Nematoda; class Chromadorea; order Monhysterida; family Xyalidae; genus Rhynchonema; species Rhynchonema sp. JSB1_4. Next base: position 95,503 of record JASAMV010003771.1, read on the forward strand.
GCCGCGTACAGATAGAGCTGGTTCTGGTTCTGGTTTTAGTAAAAAATTTCTATGTCCGAAAACCAGAACCAGAGCCAGCTCTATCTGTACGCAAAACTGGAAATATTTCTGGCGCAATATTTTTTTATTCCATGTCAGAGAACCAGAAATATCTCCAGCTCTATCTGTACGCAAAACTGGAAATATTTCTGGCGCTGTTCTAAACATTTATGTCCCTGGGTTATTTATGAAAAAAACGTGGTGTGTGCTTGCAACATTTTGCTTGATTACAGGGTGTGCCGAAATACATACACCTGGTATGAATTATTGTTTGTGCAGTAATTGTTTCTATTTGTGATAAACTTTGGCTAATTGTTTTTGGTCTGCTGTGAGCGCTTTGCCAGCGGTTCAAGTGGTTTATTTGCTGATTGGTCGGACTTTTACACTTAAGAATTTCCGTTGAGCACCTTGTGCTTGAACCAGTATTTTGGAAAATGTACCTCAAACACCGTAGTGAAAATCCTCCCGGCGGTGTCTCTCTGCTTTCCTCAGCATTGATGAGAACATCAACAAACTGTATCAAAGTGGAAAGTTTAGTTCTGATAGCGCAGCAGACTAGGGGCCTTGTTCAGCAATCTAAGGTACCTGAAAACATCATACCTGAAAATATGTTTGCAAACGATGGATGGCAAAGCGCCCACAGCATACCAAAACAATTAGCCAAAGTTTATCACAAGTCGAAACAATTACTGCACAAACACTAATTCATACCAGGTATACGTATTTCGACACACCCTGTAATCAAACAAAATGTTGCAAGCACACACGCATCACGTTTTTTTTCAAATAACATAGTGACATAAATGTTTCGAACTGCGCCAGAAATATTTCCAGTTTTGCGTACAGATAGAGCTGGAGATATTTCTGGTTCTCTGACATAGAATAAAAAATATTGCGCCAGAAATATTTCCAGTTTTGCGTACAGATAGAGCTGGCTCTGGTTCTGGTTTTCGGACATAGAAATTTTTTTACTAAAACCAGAACCAGAACCAGCTCTATCTGTACGCGGCCTAAAGAAATTAGGGTTGAATCCTTGAAGTATTCTTTCAATTTTTTTCAGTCTTGTAACACTGTCGGAGCTTTTGTATACAGACGTGTGTGCATTCCATCGGTTTTGGTTTATTTGAATTTAGTGATCAAGATTGTAACTGTTTTATCAATATCTTTTCATGATTTGTCTTCGTTTCTGATCCCTGAACCCATGTTCAACTAATGCTGTTCCATTGCACCCCGCACTTTTTTCAAACATTTGATTTGAGTAATGAGTTCGTTCGAAAGGTTATGTATCATACCGACACACCCACGCACACGCAATCATCACTACCAGAATTTGCTATGATAAAAAGTTTGTATGAAGTCTGTTGCGAATTGGTTTTGGTTGAGAATGCGTGTATGACGCTTCGCTAATATTTCATTCGTATGTTTGGGTGTTCAACTTGGTTGACAGTTACTCGCTGATGTACCATCAACCAAATGCAGTGCTGTTTAGTGTGAGCCTGGTTGTCTGATATTTCAGGATAATAACGAAGATTGATGAACTGTTCGAAACTGGTTTCACTTTCGTTATGGACCAAACAGCGCTGTTCAAGGCGTGCGTGAAAGCGATGAAGATCAGGAAGAAACATCTGGTCACGCAAAAGCCTCAAAAAGCATCGACACCACAAGTTGAGTTGGAGTTCACTGATAACGCGAAGAAATTGGTTGGCTCGCTTCATTTTGTTCATATTGTTTTGGGATCAAACGAACGGACCGTTTTCAGACATCGTTTATCACCGAGCTGCGTGCGTTTCTGGTTTCACACCGGAAGGACTACATAAACAGCTGGTGGGGTTCAATAGTTTGCAGTCAAAATAATTTCCTAGCCTTGTCATTTGCGATTAGGGTTAGAGGTCGGGGGGGGGGGTACCCGACATCTGAGAAAAAAGCCGACACCCGACAGTTCCAAAAAACCGACATCTAGTTTTTGAAAAAAAAATCCGACACCTAGTTTTGGACCAAAAACGGGCAAATTTTTGCTCATTTGCATCATTAGCGCAATGTTTTTGGCTCAGGTTACTAAATTCCAGTTTTTTTCACGCGAAATAAACACCAAAATGTCACATTCTGCGCCACCAGAAACATTTGGTTCGAAAAAAATTTCTAAATTCTCTCAGCAAAACTGATGTTTTGAACCGTAAGTGTCGGCTGTGGGGTGTCGGGTTCCAAAAAGCACGACACCCGACATCTGGAGGCACCCGACACCTACACTTTTTTGGCACCCGACACTCGACATCTCTCTAACTCTGTTTGCGATCAAGACTATTCTTGCTGTCACCTGATGAACACTCACTTTTTGCAGTCACGTGGTCAACACGAACAGCCGGCTGACCGATTTCGATCGAGATAAAATTGATTCGGACGCTGAGGCGACCATAAAGAAATGCAACCAGCTGTTGAAACATCTGGTCAAACTGGGTGAGCGATGCTTCGGGCACCTTGTCATCTTGTCAACCTGATTTTTGTCTGCTTCTTTTTGGTC
>JASAMV010003773.1:0-12067 GCA_030248065.1 Rhynchonema sp. JSB1_4
GGGGAAGCCCAAATAAGATATTTTTGACACATACTACTGTTAGCACAGACGCTACAGTGGTGCCTATGGGTGTTCTTGATGCTTATTGTTACTAATATAGTTGAAACAAGCCACATTGACATCGCCCGCGCTCGGCCAAAGTTGTTCTGAACAAAAATATTTCCCAACTAAAGTCAAAAATTGGAAAATTTCGTGAAAAAAGACCGATGTTTCCGAAGACTGAGGTTTTTTGGTTTTTTTCGCCTTTTTTTTCACGTTTTGTTTCTTTCCTTTCTTTCGCCTTTCTTTTTTTTTTATAAACTGCAATATTTCTCGTTTGCAAATAAACACGTTGTTTATAATACCGTAAAAACCTAAACACAAGGGGGGCTCTATTAATTCACTGACCCCATTTTCAAAAAAAATACCGTAAAAACCTAAATAGAAGGGGGGGCTCTATTAATTAACTCACTGACCCCATTTTGGGGGGGCTCTATTACGGGGGGCTCTATTGGGGGGCTCTATCTAATTCACTTACCGGAACCTGAAAAATTGTTCCCAAATACCCCCCAAAAACCCCTAAAAAGGGGGTTGAAAGGATGTTTTTTCGCTTGTAATCGCATTTATTCGTGTCTATTCGTCAATAGGAGGCGATTATGTGCCTGAACGAACAACAAACATGCATAAATGTACCTGTATACCGCTATCAAGCCTTAATACACTACAGTATAGGGGATGTTACTTAGGGGGGGCTCTATTCCGGGGGGGAGGCTCTATTAATTCCCTGACCCCTGTTTGGGGGGCCGTACGGGGGGGGCTCTATTCCGGGGGGGGGGGGCTGTATTTAGGTTTTTACGGTATTTTCGTTTCTCAGCGAGAGCGTTCCAAATCCGGTGTTATTTTCGATCGATATTCCGAGGGGGGCTCTATTCCGGGGGGCTCTATTTAGGTTTTTACGGTACACGTTTGCAAATAAACCTGTTTATAACAAATATGATGACGTAACGTAAAGCCTTTCATGGAAGATCTGCCTGCACCTAAAAACACTCAATAATTACCAACCAGTAACACCCTGGCCTGCTGACAGAACTCCATTTTAGGGGCATTTTTGGGAGCATTTTTTTGAGATTTTGGGCAGCGAAAAAATAGAGCCCCCCCCCCCCAAAAAATTACAGCCCCCCTAAAAGGGGTCAGTTAAAAAATACAGCACCCCTCAGTGTAGTTCCTGGGGGGGGGGGGGGGTCCCCCCCCGGGTACGCTATCTCCCCCTCGGTTTGTACACTATCCACCCGTGTCGTTCCTGGGGGGTGGGGGGGTCCCCCCCCTAAGGTACACTAACCGCCGCGACCAAGGTACACTAGTACACTAACCGCCGCGCCAGGTACACTAACCGCCTCAATTTTTGCCTAAAATCGGCATTTTTAGGCCTAAAATGGCCATTTTTAGGCCTAAAATGGGTGATTTTTAGGTCAATGATGTCAAAAGTCGCCAAAATACCCTTTTTATGGAGATTTTTTTCCAAAAAGGGGTAAAAATCGGTCAAATTTTCTACCTCAAAAAGTGACTTTTTCCTGGATTTGGGTCTTCCGCCCCCCCTTCCCCCCCAGGGAGGTACACTAACCGCCGCACGGAAAAAAGGGGTAGGTACACTAACCGCCGCGCCGGACCAGGAACTACACTGCCCCTATCTCCCCCTCCGGGTACACTATCTCCCCCAATTTTTGCCTAAAATAGGCATTTTTAGGCCTAAAATGGGCATTTTTATACCAAAAATGTGTGATTTTTAGGTCAATGTTCTCAAAAGTCGCCAAAATGCCCTTTTTATGAAGAATTTTTTCAAAAAAGGGGCAAAAATAGGTCAAATTTTCCACCTCAAAAAGTGACTTTTTCCCGAATTTGGGTCTTCCCCCCCTTCCCCCCCCTCGGGGGTACGCTATCTCCCCCACCGAAAAAAACGGAGGGTCCGCTATCTCCCCCTCCGGACCAGGAACTACAGGCGCTCGTTTAGAACATTCTGCCGCAGCATTTTTTCTAAAATTTTACGGCAGAATATTCTACATTCTGCCGTAACTAGTATAGAATGTTCTGCCGAAAATAGTGTATGTTCATACACGTGATGGCGCCTTAGGTTGGGTGACAGTTTGATGCATTCGCACAAACCTGATTTTTCGCCGGCATACTATTCTAAACTAGATCACAAGTTACGTTTAGAATATTCTGCCATCGGCATACTGTTCTAAACCAGTGCTGTGGCTACTTTTGCGGGGCGGGTAGGGTACATAGGTGGAAAAAATCGGGGCGGGTAGGGGGGTAGTGTACCTGGGATCTTGGGGGGGGGGAAATCCGGTTTGGGGGGGAGGGGGGGGGGGAAGATTTTTCGGGGCGGGGAGGGGACCACACAAGTTTTTTCGCGGGCCGGTGTTTAGGTACAAAAACGGACATGTAACGCCCGCCCCCCGAAATTTTTTGCACGTTTTAGGGTTTTCGGTCGAAATCTGGGCATTTTTGACCGAAAAATGGGCATTTGGGGGGGTAAAAATCGGGGCGGGTAGGGTACCAGGGCGGGGCGGGTAGGGGGGTAGGGTACCAGAGCGGGGCGGGTAGGGGGGTAGCGTACCAGGCCGGGGCGGGTAGGGTACCATTGGGGGGGGGGACCCCCCCCCCACCCCCCCCCCCCCCCAGCCACAGCACTGTTCTAAACTAGGACATAGGGGTTACGTTTAGAACATTCTGCCGAACCTCTTGACACGTTTAGAATAGTCTGCCGTCGGCATACTGTTCTGAACTAGATTGAAATTTACATTTAGAATGTTCTGCCGAAACATACGATACGTTTAGATGGTTCTGCCGAAAATATGAACCCTTCACGACCCCAGAAATGACCAATGACCACATCTCTTCCTGGCTGGTGCCTAAGCCTAAGCCAAAACGCAAAGGAAGCCAGAGCGAAACACTTGATCGCCTCCCTTTCCTTTGCGTTTAGGCTTAGGCTTAGGCACCAGCCAGGAAGAGATGTGGATTGTCGTTTCTGGAGCCGTGAAGGGTGCATAAGTTCGGCAGAATGATCTAAACGTACAATATGTTTCGGCAGAACATTCTAAATGTAAGTTCTAATCTAGTTTAGAACAGTATGCCGACAGCAGAATGTTCTAAACGAATCAAAGATTCGGCAGAATGTTCTAAACGTAAGCTATGCCCTAGTTTAGAATAGTCTGCCGAGGGCAGAATATTCTAAATGTATGATAAAGCGGAGTTTTGTGTATTGAAGTGTCACAGAACCAAGCCATCTGTATTCCTATATGGACAAATTTTATTTTATTTTTTCGGCAGAATATTCTATACTAGTTACGGCAGAATATTTTATGGCAGAATATAGAATATTCTGCCGTGAATTTTTGGAAAAAATGCCACGGCAGAACATTCTAAACGAGCGCCGAACTACACTGGCACCCCTTGTATTTTAGATTTTACGGTATACCGTAAAAACCTACCGTATTGTCGGAAATAGAACCCCCCCATTAATTGACCCCCCCATTAATTGAACCCCCCCTAAATGGCTCGAAATCAAAAATAGAACCCCCCCATTAATTGACCCCCCCATTAATAGAACCCCACCCCCAACCGTCACCGTACCACTGATTAGTGGTATGGTAAGGCTGTGTTGTTGTGTCAAACGTTGTTTAAGCTTGCGTTTTCAGCAGAATACGGCTTTTTAAGCATAATTAACGCTGTTAAAGGCAGAAAATACCCTAAACAGGCCATTTTTAGGAGCATTATTAACAATGATTTTTTTCGTCGGGGGCCAAATGAAAAATATAACCCCCCCAATAATTGACCCCCCCCATAAATTGAACCCCCCCAAAATGACCCCAGTGAAAAAATAGACCCCCGGGTTCTATTTCCGACAATACGGTAAATAGAAGGGGGGCTCTATTAATTCACTGACCCCATTTTGGGGGGGCTCTATTACGGGGGGGCTCTATTCCGGGGGGGCCTCTATTACTAATTCACTGTCAAGTCAAGTCAAGTCTTTATTGAGCTATTCGCAAAAGCCTGTTTGTAGGCTGGGAAATTTACAATATGATGCGTAAATGTGAGCAGGAAACGGAACGAACAAGAACAACGTGGAAGAACTACGAGAACCTTAGAGGAGATAGAAATCTTTAAGAAAACATCGGTGCCTGATTCGTAAAGGAAAGGTGAAACGAGGTGAAACATTGATCAAGCATGGGTCGCTGGTGACGGGACGCTTTGTTCCCAGCGACAGACCGTCCCGTACACCTCGGCCTGTGCCGGACGGCGCGGTTTGTTTCACTTTCTTCCTCGATAACGCCTACAAGTTATTGTCTGGCGGTAGACAAGTGCGGGAAGCTCGAATTTACTGTCCGTTTCGTTCTAAAACTTTTCTGGAGCTTCGAAATGAACACCGCAACACCTTGATGAAGATTCTGAAACAACGCCGATATTGCCCAATGGGTGGAATTCACAAAACAAAGTCAAGCTCACCGTCAAGCTCAACGTCAAAGTTCAAAGCCAGATGTTTCCGCGTCACGCTGGCTCGTGCAGCAGACGCAATTTTCTAAACAAAGGGTCAACTTTGACGCATTATTGTGCAAGACGGGATGCTTACCTGAGAGTATTTCTGAGTTTCATGAATTTCTGAAAAGAGGCAAAGAAATGAACAGACGATCACCAACGGAGGTGCAAAAAATTTTGACTGCGGTCAATGATCGCCACATTATTTCAATACCATTAGTCAGAAATTATTATAACTCAGAAATAATCTTCAGAAACGCTTGTGCTACGTCCTTAAAATAACAGTATCCCGAGAAACGCATCCAATCATGCCCAATAATGTGTCAAAGTTGACCCTTCGTTTAGAAAATTGCGTCTGCTGCACGAGCCAGCGTGACGCCGAAACATCTGACTTTGAACTTTGACGTTGAGCTTGAGGGTGAGCTCGACTTTGTTTTGTGAATTTCACCCAATGACGGGGGGTGCCAACTTGAGGGGGGCGGTGGGTATTTCTAGGGTAGGTGCCAAAGCCAAGGTGGGGCTGGGGGTGTTTTTTGGTGTCCGTCTGGTACGAAAAGTGGGGGAGCCACTTTTTTCAACAAACCCACATCAATACCTTCAACATTCCGATAGAGAGACACTGATAATGAACCAGAACGCCAAGAAATAATTGCAAGTTTGAAATTGACACGGATAATTGTTTCCTTTGCGAATCAGGCACCGATGTTTTTTTAAAGACTTCTATCTCCTTTACGAGAACCTACTGGGACCACGCAAAAATTAGAAAAAAATAGAAAGAGAACAAACGAACCAAAAATTGAACGGTAGCACTGGTCAACACAGGACTAGACACACGACACTGCGATTGATTGACTAATTGATTGTTGATTGATAAATCGAAAGACAAGATCCAAATAACGTTCAAAATGCGCAAATGTGGCAAATTCGGCAACAATAATAATAGCAATTGGTCTGAAATGTGGAAGAGACCAATTTTAGCAGTGATTTAGCAAAGCGTGACAACTTTTAATTCGGAATCCATTAAGAAGAATCCATCCGGAATCAATTAAGGACTTCATTTAATTAAAAAAAGTATAAACCACGCAAAAATAAATTGATTCCAGAACTGATTTCAGAATCGCACTACGAGCCTTTACAAGCGAGTTCCGAAAATCCGAACTTCGCACACCTCATTTGACGTCCGATGTACTTCGCACGCCTCATTGTAAACGTACTTGGTACGCCGCATCATATATCAGCATGGTACAAGCCACTGCAGATGTCAGTGGTACATAATATACGAATGAACTTGGCACGCCTTCATTTGAAGTGGAGGTGACTTTCGCACGCCTCATTTGAAGTGGGTGTGTCTTTCGCACGCCTCAATTGATGTCATACGTCTTTTGCGCGCCTCATCTTACGTCTGATGTCTTTCGCACGCCTCATTTGGCGTCTGGTGTCCTTCGTACGCCTCATCTTACGTCTGATGTCTTTCGCACGCCTCATTTGGCGTCGGATGTCTTTCACACGCCTCATTTGACGTCGGATGTCTTTCGCACGCCTCACTGTACGTCGCACGCCTCATTTTGTGTCGGTTGTCTTTCGCACGCCTCATCTTGGCTGACTTTGGCACGCCTCAGTGTACTTGGCACGCCTCACTGTACGTCGCACGCCTCATTTCACGCCGTTTGTCTTTCGCACGCCTCACTGTACGTCGCACGCCTCATTTCGCGTCGGATGTCTTTCGCACGCCTCACTGTACATCGCACGCCTCATTTGACGCAATTTGTCTTTCGCACGCCTCATTTGAAGGGCTGCACTTCGCACGCCCCGACCGAGTCGCTAATTCAACATGTATGGTCAACATCAACCTCAGACTGGTAGGAGACCATAGAATCTGCACAATACTACCGGATGTCACCACACAAGTTGGGTCTCAGGGTGATATTTTCGAAACGGTGTAAAGGTCAGTTGGGTGCAAAGGTCGGTGGAAAGCTCGGTCGACAGCTCGGTGTGACAGACCTCGGTGTAAACTTGAAACATTCCACGTTAATAACAGGCAATGTTACACGTTTACACCGAGCTACGCCGACCGAGCTTTCGACCGAACTTTACACCGACCTTTACGCCCATATGACCATTACACCGTTTCGAAAATTCCACCCTCAGGCGAAAATTTTTCAATTTTTGAAAAATATGTTGTATCGATTTCATTTATCCTGAAACGTCGTTTTTCTAATAAAAAAAATTTTCGTCAAAACCAAATCAAAAAAATATTTTTACAAGAGAAAAGCTCGTTAATTAAAAAAAGTTTTTCAGCCCTGGTGCTATGCATGCCACGCATGTATTCAGCCTAAGCCCACCTAAGCTTAAGCCTGAGTCAAGGTCCAAGCCTAAATATGTGCGCAAACGTGAGCCTAAGCCTAAACCTAGGCCTGAGCTCAAGCCTAAGCCCAATCGTTGGTTCAGGGCTAAGTTACCGCTGGATTCCGTTTAATCCGTTTTTTTATTTCCCAGTCCATAATCAATCTTCCCCAGCACGCAAAAATCCGTTTAATCCGTTTCATTTATAATCAGTCTTCCCGGCACGGACATTTCGTTTTTCCGCCAACATGGACATTTCTTGGAGGGATGCCAGCAGCTATTCTTGATGTCCCAAAAACATAAAAACTGACTAGAAGTACAGCTGAAATTACACGACTGACAACAGAATAGAATACGTCGCGATTTTCATAACAAGATTGACATGAACGATGGGCGTGATTGTATGTGGATGGGTAGTGGATCGGATCAATTTGTACGTTTACGATCACTCAATCACCAATCACTGAAGTGCTACATTAAACCGGCACCTCGTAATGCCTCGGTAATTTTTTTGCTGTTTCATGATGCATTTATACTTAGCGATTACAGTTATAGTACAATCATTTATTTTTGAACCATTTCTGGTTTTACTTTCAGTTCCGTGAAAAATCACTGTCCGTATGAACATAAATGTCAACTGTATGTACCATAATTCTGGACACGACAGCATTGTTCGACCACAAACGACTCCATAATGAAACCAAAAAATCTCAAACTGTATCACATGATTAATAATAGAACCTCACTGAAAAGTTTCGGTGGCGAAATAAAACGAGTGCCTCTATGAAATAAACAGAATGATCATTTTATTGCTGCCTAAAATTTCAAGTGTCTGGCTCACTCGGTGGCCGCGTGTCCAAGAAATATGCTCACTCCTCTCTAATGTATGTCAACAACCACATATCAAATTCTCTTGGGAACTGATCATCGGATGTTATGGGAACTGTAACGAACTGGGTGTGAGCATCGTCAGAACTCGCAGTTGCCGATCGATCGCAGGCAGATGCCATGCTGCCCTGGTCGATCAATCGGTGCGACCACCCGGCACGCAATCGAGCTTAATCTGTACATGCCGATTCTCGGCAGGTAAATCACGTCGGTCGTGTTCTTAAAGTGATGTCTTGTAGTCGTCTTTGTTATCTGGATCTCCACGGACAGCACCTGTGGTCCGTTTATCATTTCCCATGTGGTGTAGGTGTCGTCCCATCCGCATATTGGACAGTCACGATTTTCATTCACCCAGTATCTTGTTGGTATTCGGAAGGAGCGCTGTCGCTCTGAAGGCCGCATTGGCCAGCGATGTAGCACTTTCTTCGATACTGTCCTGTGTCGACACCATACGCAACCTGTCAGCTGTCGGACCTGAAACTTGTATCATGTGCTTTGTCCGGAGCATGCACAGAAGACAGATTCTCCAAGGTTAAGAAAGAGCACATACAACCTGACGAAACTGCATAAAACCTCGATACTAGAGAAGTTTGATGTATCGCAATATGTATATTGTTTCCAATGTGCTGAATAACGACGCTCTTCGACTGAAGTGAGGAATTCGAGGCCCGAACTTTTCTAGTATCGAACCTTTATGCAGTTTCATTTCATCAGGTTGCATATATTATCGTCTTTTATGTCCTTAGGGCATATTTCTGCGTATCGACATTATGACTGGCATTTTCGAAACGGTGTAAAGGTCAGTTGGGTGTAAAGGTCGGTGGAAAGCTTGGTGTGAGAAAGTTCAGTGTAAGCTCGGCGTAAGCTTGAAACATTGCCCCGCAGAGAAAGCAGCAGACGCGCGTTTCTAAACGAAAGGTCAACTTTGATGGTTTGCTGTGCAAGCGTAAATCGTTTGTTTGCAATCTGGTTCATTTAACCTGGTTGCACAAACGTTTTAAATAGATATTTGATAGTTACCTAACATTTCGCTGCGGGGCTGTTGAGAAATTGAACATTCATTGACGGCGGTGCCAAAATATCTTGTCAAAATGGCTTGAGCTTTCAGTTTTCAGTTCGGACAATGTAAGGAATCATGCATACGTCGCTTGGCGCTACCGTGCTAGCTCCGATAGCAGAGAACAAGCAGCTAAAATCTCATCTGTAAAACTGCATGTAGGGGAACGCACATCAAACAGGAACAAATTGTTGCTGTCGTTCGGAAGGTTGTTGACAATGTCAGACAGCACGACAGTGGGATTGAAGCCAGAATTGTGAACCTTGTATAGTATTTCCTTTTTATGCGAGTCAAAGGAAGCCGTGTCAACGTTGTAAGCCAACTCCTAGCTGAGGTCGAAATCCACGACTCTCCTTGAAAATGCAAAGAAAGAGAAATCACACGTGACATGCACGCCGCCAACGTCACCAGAAGCCTGAAACATTGTTTCGTGCGCCGGAATCTTACGTGGCGTGTGACGTCTGATTTCTCTTTCTTTGCATTTTCAAGGTGAATCGCATATTTTCGACCTTAGCTAGGAGCAACTGGATCGCACGTTGAGTGGATGGTTGGACCAATATAATACGGAAAGACTATAATTTGTGTGTGAAATATTGTCAAATGAGAGTGTCGTTCGTTTAAAGGGCTCGGGACATAACCGAAGGAAGGGTAGCAGGACATATTGTTATATACCGTTGGAAAGCATTCCGACAGCCTATCTCACGCACAAATTTTAAGCTCCTTGGAGATTCGCTATCTCTTGGTAGAGGAACTTTTCGTTCCAGAAAAAACTGAATTTTTGCACAAATTGGAACGACCGGTGCAGAAACCCCAAATGAGTTGAAGGTCAAGTAACAAGTGGATATGATTACAACAGCTTCCGAATAGCTTGCCATCACAACTTCAGTCGCTTAAACCATTGCTTCACACGGTGAGGGTGCGAAACGTTCCAAAAATCGGCCATATTTTTCGAGAACACAAGTTTGTCCCTAAATTTTGAGGACACGCTTAGCGCTGCGGAAATAAGAATGCAATGGGAAAATAGAGCATCGTAGAAAGTACCAGAAAATAAGGTTTTTAAATTTTTTAACTCATGGCTAGCTCCGTGACAGACCTAAAAATGCATTAAATTGCCGCTAAATTAGGCGGTTACATTCATCGCCAGAATTGTGACACATAACGGCCACAGATTGCATCGCATTCGAAACAAAAAATTGAGAGAAGCGTCTGGTTTAACAACCTATCGAGGTCCGAAGACACCAGCGTCTACAGATCTTTCGGGGCAGCCATACTAATCTGAATATGATATTCAGCTATAAATGCTTATTGTTCATAGCTATTGCAAATGTAATTGCACCAAACAATGTATATTGAGAGTAGCTTTCGAACGATATATAACAAGCCCCAATAAATTTTTACGCTTAAGGGCAGAGGCCAAAAAATTGCTTTTTTGACGATTCTGGAATGAACCGTCACGTCACCGTGTGCGATTTCGGAATTGTGACCGTTTCTTGTCCATAGTAAAAGATAGTATGGGCATGTCATATATCGTTCGATAGCTACATTGAAGCTACATCGTTTGATACTATCAAATATGCAATAGTTCTTAACAGTAACGACTTATAGCCAAATATCTGATTAAGGTTGGCATGGCTGCTGCAGCTGGTCCATGGAGTTTGAAGTCTTGAAACTCGCCTAGATTGTTGAAGTGTGCGTTTATCTGATATTCTCGTTTCCAATGCAATGCAATACGTGGCCTATTTACATCACAATTTCGTCAATGAATGCAACTATGCAGTTTAGGGGTAATTTTTAGGTCTTTTTCGGCTTGTCACGCCGCTACCTAAGTGTTTACAAATTTGAAAACCTTATTTTCTGATACTTTCGGGAATGCTCTATTTTTCTATTGCATTTTCATTTCTGCAACACAAAGCGCGGCCTCAAAATTTAGAGACAAACTTGTGTTTTCGAAAAATGTGGCCGATTTTTGGAACGTTTCGCACCCTCACCGAGTGAAGCAATGCTATGAGCGACTGAAGTTGTCATGATCAGTTATCCAGAAGCTGTTGTAATCCTATCCACGTGTTACTTGACTTTCAACTCATTTGGGGTTTTTGCACCGGTCGTTTCAAGTTGTGAAAAAATTCCCTTTTTTCTGGAACGAAGAGTCGCTCTACCAGGAGGTAGCGAATCTCCAAGGAGCTTAAAATTTGTGCGTGACATAGGCTGTCGGAATGCTTTCCAACGATGTATAACAATATGTCCTGCTACCATTCCTTCGGTTATGTCCCGAGCCCTTTAAGGATATTAAGAGACGATAATATATGCCAACCTGACTGAAATGAAACTGCATAAAGGTTCGATACTAGAAAAGTTCGGGCCCGAACTCCTCACTTGCAGTCGAAAGAGCGTAACCGTTATTGCAGCACATTGGAAACAATATACATATTGCGATACATCAAACTTCTCTGGTATGGAGGTTTTATGCAGTTTCGTCAGGTTGTATGTGCTCTTTCTTAACCTCTGAGAGATCTGTCTTCTGTGCATGCTCCGGACAAACAGCATGAGATATTTCAGCTCCGAACAGGTGACACCCACTCCTAGGTGTCAACACAGGAAGACAGTATCAAAAGAAAGTGTACAATATGGCTGGCCAATAACAACACAATGACAACACACACCCACATGGGAAATGATAAAACTATATTTTTTGCTCATAATTTCCCAGAATAAGCAAACAAATTCATAATGTAACAAATATATACCTAGAATAATTTTAGACTCAATTATATATATATATATATACCTAATGAGGCAGATGATACCTAGATAGATAGTCTATCAATCTAACAATAGCTAGCCCACTATATTTACTCATAATTTCCCAAATTCACCCAAATATTTGATATATATTTATAAAATATACATTAGAATAACCATTCTAGCAACGCCCAAAATTTTTGAAATTTTAGGCAGAATAATAATTTATATTTATTCATCAACCACTATATTTTATTCACCAAAATTCCTATCATAATTTATTTATTTAATAATAATTTATTTTTTGAGATTTTTTCGTTTCATTATAGAATAATAATGTTCTGCCAAATATATTTATACCTAATGTACATCCACTATATTTATAATTTCCTATCACCAAAATTCCCACTAAAATTCCGATGCTAAATAGATTGTACTATATTTTTCGCTAATTATAAAATGCATAATAAAACCGCCAAAATTCACCAACAATCTCCTAATGTAGCGCCTATCATGATATTTAAT
>JASAMV010003776.1:0-69651 GCA_030248065.1 Rhynchonema sp. JSB1_4
TTTTTTTTAAAAAAAACGTTTTTTTTAAAACGCCCAGATGACCAAAATATGCCCCCAAAAAAATTGGAAAACGCTCATGTTGGGAAGAAAACGTGGTTAAATGAAGTCATTCTATGTGTTCTGAGGCAAAATAAACAGGTTTCAACCCTTTTCTAGCGAGTTGCTAAGATCCCATATCAGACCCGCATCGTGGGACCAACTTTGGCCGGGGTCATCACTGAAAGTCAAACTCCGTATATCGACGTATCTCGACAAAGTAAAAATTGGTCGAAAATTTTTTGAAAAAAATGGGACAAAAAATTGATTTTCCTTGATAAGCAGGGTACTTTCCCTGAAAAATCAGGGAAAATCAAGGAAATTCAGGGTTTAAAAAAAACGAAAAACGACCCAGGCGTTTTTTTTTTGAAAAAAAACGTCGTTTTTTTTAAGAAAAAACGCCGTCGTTTTTTTTTGCCCAACCCTGGCTGCAGGTGGGCATGCAACACGACACAATAAATTCCGATGAAGTTTCAGTGACTGCTGTCATATAGGGCACCATTTTGAATAATGGCATGAAATGCTTTCATTCTCTGGAATCGTTGAATCAAATGAAGAACCACAAGAAGCCCGGGTTGCAAGTATAGTCCGTCCACCAGCTCATGGCACTTTGTGTTGCTGCTGGCTGGTTTGTTCCCTTCCTCCACGTTCTAATGAAAGAGAAATTGAGTGTGACCGATTTTGCAAAAAAAACTAGAAAAATAACAAAATGTGTCGAAAAAGATTGAATTCGATCAAATATAAAATTAAATTAAATTAAAATCGACAAAACACGCCGATTTCATAAAAACCACAATCTAGGAGCAAAAATATTTTTTTTCGGAAACTCAATTTCTCTTTCATTAGAACGTGGAGGAAGGAAACAAGTTGGCCGGCAGCATCACAAAGTGACATGAGCTGATGGACGGACTATACCTATATTTTGTGGGATGCGCTGCTCAAGGGGAAAGTCGTGACAGCAGAATGATTACAAATATTCTGGGGACGGTGGCTCGTTCGTGTGTAAACGGTGACGGGGTGGTATATGTACTGTACATTGTATATGTACCTTAGGTGGTGGACACACGTTTTTTTGCGAAATTGTCTTTTTATATTATGCATGCTGCTGCTCCACGTCACCCCGCCCCCCTGATTTTTTTTCGGTGCAGTTTTTAACTAAAGTCAAGCATTGAACAAGTACTAGACGAGAAAAGCTTTTAGAAATTTTTGCAAAAAAGCGAGGTCCCGTAAAATCAGAGCTACACACAGCCAGTCAACATATATACGCGCCAGTGAGGAAGCACAGATAATGGATGCGTTGGCCAACGAGCAACGGACTTTGAATGACCGTCAAAATTGTTTGACCCCATAGTCGCAGATAATTCGTTGAGTGACTTTCGTGGTCATGGATGGTGAGCATGAAGCCGATGCGAGTGTGTGTCATGCACCTTCGCGTCAAATGATGATGGCCAGAGGTTGCGCGGATGGACTTGGCCGGTTCTGAAACGCTGCAATCAATGCCGGCGACCGTGGCGAGATCGCACTTACATGCGAGATCGCGCTGAAGAACAACTATGTATTATACATGTGGCTCACGCAGCGATGCAGTATGTAATTGTGATGAGGCCCCGTGATATTGCGAACGCGTTGTTCCGCACGCACTTTGGACGATATCAGGCCACTCGAAGTGGCACAATCACAAACTCAGTGAGTGGGGTGCTCCAGTTCCGTGCCCTCTCTCTCACTCACGACTGCCACAATGCGTCGACGCATATGACGACAGTTCTGGTGCTTTGAAAAGGTGAAAACGACACTTACGTGCTAATCAATGCTTTTCTGAACTTTCAAACCTTAGTATATCTTTCAAAATCATTTGCAAACATTTTTATCAACCTCAGGGCAGAACACGCTTTTTGCTGCACGTGCCTCACTGGTTAATATATGATGCGTTTTGTGCTCACATGAGTAACATGAAAAATTAATGCAGGCAAAACATGGCGTGGATTTGTGGATAGATTCAACGACGGCAAGCAGTCATTCAGTTCAAAACTCGCTTCGTACTGTACACATATGTATATATGTCACCTACACTGTCCGCACCCAAGTCAAGAGAGGAAATCTATGGTATCATCCAACGCCAAAACAAACCAAGACGATAATTC
The DNA here is from genome assembly GCA_030248065.1 of Rhynchonema sp. JSB1_4. Lineage (NCBI taxonomy): Eukaryota > Metazoa > Nematoda > Chromadorea > Monhysterida > Xyalidae > Rhynchonema > Rhynchonema sp. JSB1_4. The sequence continues at coordinate 2,178 of JASAMV010003776.1, forward strand.
GCTGCGAAAATATCAACAAGTGAGACCAAGGAAATGGATGTAATGAAAATGTGTTTAGAGTCTTGATTAGTATGCGACAAATCAAACAAACCACCATTGGGATACCACGGGCCAGCTCGTTAGTGAGACTTGGTATTCAAAAGACATGTCTATTGTTAATATAACTCCATTCACTGATATTTGTGTGGATTTCACGTTGACTGCGAGTGTGAAGCAAAAGATAAAATCAAGCTATTGAATACCTTTATTATCTATCAGCGATCTGGTGTCACATTTCTGCATATAATAATGCTTATACATTGCGCACCAGTAAACCCCCTATACTACTTGCTGCATGTAATTGTTTTGTTTTCGCCTTTAACAGTAGGGCGCCCTTAGTCATAGTGGAAAATGGAAATGAAAATGCAAAAAATAATCTATGTCCAAGTTTACCATTTCCATTTCCAATATGACTAAGGGCATACTGGAAAATGGAAAATGGAAACGAAATAAAACATTTACTGTAGCAGCCATGTTTTGACATGTGACAAAAACATTTTCTGTTCCACTCAATTCTCGGCCGCTGATTGGTCAAATTTCACACAGAAAATGTTTTGTTTCATTTCCATTTTCCATTTCCAGTATGCCCTTAGTCATATTGGAAATGGAAATGGAAAACTTGGACATAGAATATTTTTTGCATTTCCATTTCCATTTTCCACTATGACTAAGGGCGCCCTAAGAACAGCACTGACGAGAATGGCGATCAAGAATACCTTATTCCCTACAATAGAGCCCCCCCAAAAAAAAATACAGCCCCTAAATGGCTCCAGTGAGGGAGCCCCTCCCCCCGGACTGGAACTCACAACAATGGGGAGTGGTAAAACCAAGTGCTTGTATCGGACACCTGTGTACATAACGTTTACCGCTATTCTGTTTCTGCGTACAAATTTTGCATCTATGTACACTTTAATATATTATACATTCGTTTTGAGGCAGCGCCGATGCTCAATAAAAATGTTTCCACCAAACTTATTCCATCTCTCGGTGCCAAATCGGTGTTCACGGTGGCCGGGCGATTGGACAAACCAGGTGTGGGCAATGCCACATTGAGCCAGGGTTGGGCAAAAAAAACCACGGCGTTTTTTCTTAAAAAAAACGACGTTTTTAAAAAAAAACGCCTGGGTCGTTTTTCGTTTTTTTAAATCCTGAATTTCCTTGATTTTCCCTGATTTTTCAGGGAAAGTACCCTGATTATCAAGGAAAATCAATTTTTTGTCCCATTTTTTCCAAAAAATTTTCGACCAATTTTTACTTTGCCGAGATACGTCGATATACGGAGTTTGACTTTCTGTGATGACCCCGGCCAAAGTTGGTCCCACGATGCGGGTCTGATATGGGATCTTAGCAACTCGCTAGAAAAGGGTTGAAACCTGTTTATTTTGCCTCAGAACACATAGAATGACTTCATTTAACCACGTTTTCTTCCCAACATGAGCGTTTTCCAATTTTTTTGGGGGCATATTTTGGTCATCTGGGCGTTTTAAAAAAAACTTTTTTAAAACATTTTTAAAAAAACGTTTTTCGCCCAACCCTGCATTGAGCAAGTGAAAAACAGCAGAGCACTTATAATTTGCTCCACTGGCTTAGGCCCAGGTTGATTTTGGTATCCTGCTTAGGCATAGGCTTAGGCTTACACTAAGGCTTGTTTTGTGTTTGGGCTTAGGCTTATCCGTTTTTAGGTTCTACTCTTTTGGACTCTGCTCTTTTTCACTTGCTCAAAGTGGTCTTGCTCAAACCGGCTTTGCTCAAATGCCCGTGTGCCGCCAAATCAAAAACAACTGAAACACACAAAAAACTCACATTCTGATCAAAGACCATTTTGTTGAATTTATCGGTCACTTCTTGGGAGGGCGCCTTGTCGGCTCCTTTGCCGGTGCCGGCTCCTCCACCACTGGTGCCTCCGCTGGGGCTGGGGCTGCCCGTCTGGCCGCCATCAGGTCCGCTGCCCCAGCCGCCCTGTTTATGTATTATTATACATTGGGGTTTAGAATTAGAGGTGTGTTTTTTAGTGTGTGTGGATCCTGAGTCGACCTAAACATGGGAACCTCAAACATAAACTAGATAAGACTGACTGGGTCATGACGGGCGCAAATGACCTGCACAACATAACTTTGTTGACGGTCATTTTTCGCTTGCACACTGCCGCAAGTATGACGAATGACTCGTTGATGTTTCACAAAGTGCGATGATTACATGCACGAGGATCGAGAATTCCGCCCAAAGTCCGGATGTTGTCTGTCACAGGATGCGTTCTACATACTTCATCACAGTAGTTGCCCTTCGTGTAACATCAGGGGCTCGTTTCGCCGACACCCGGTGTCCCCCCCATTCGCAAAATAGCATGAACAAAGGGTTCCATTCAAAAAAAAGAAAGTGTGTAGAAAGAAGTTAACAAACCATGCTGTCCTGCAGTGTTCCAGTAGAGTTGATCAGATATTGATAAATGGTCGGATGTGATTCGTTCAGTTGTTTCGCTCGTAACGGATTCAGATTGCACACGGTCACTGCCGGAAAACGGGCATCCTGCAATATCGCAAACAATGTTCATAGTTTTTATACATAGCTGGTGTGAAACATCAACGGTTTCCTTCGTTACTCGATCACTTTTGAGGCCCAGTTCAGTTTCAAGATTCAATGTCGTAAAAAGTTATACTGCGATCGTGATACTCAGGTATAAAACGCCTCACATGGTGATCCGGTGACTTAGCACTGACGATGTTCTGGTATACCGTCCGTATGTGAAAATACACGTCTGAAACGAGCCATCCAAACACGATCAGGTAAGCCGCACAGCTCGTATAAACTGGCACCAACCCTCAAATAGGACATCTTCACACTAGTCTGTGTCGGCCAGTCAAAAAAGTCCACCATGGTGTCGTGAATGTTCCACGCGCACGCGGCCCAGGCCACAATAATAGCAACGGTCCACAAGGACCGCCAGAACCACCCGGTGCGGTGCACGTCGGCGAAACCGTGCGCTGATGTGTAGTCGGCGAAATTGGTGATCACTCGGCCACGGGACATCATCACAGTTGGTTTGTGCTGGGTGGCGAAATGGGTCCAATCAAGACTGTTTCAATCAGATGATCGGTTGGTTTTTCCACTTTGTCATACGAGGATTATTGACCAGATTTGGGCCACGGTTTAGTGGAGGATTTGAGGTTCAACCAATTGATCGAAAGTGTAAAGGTGCAAGCACAAAGTTTGAAGTGCCAAAACACATCTGACTAAAATGCCATTCCATGACAGTTATTGGACAAACATATCCTACCAGAGCGCCCGACAGTGGAACAATTATGCGTCAGGAACAACGCAGCAGCAACAGCATAATCAAATTATTGAACATGCATAATTTATTCGACTCCCTGTGTGTTTGGCGCATTCACGATCAGCGATACCGGTAACCACCAAGCGTTTTCACCCAGAACTAATTTGGCCTTTTTGTATATATTTATAACTTTGAGGTACCGTAACACAACCGTTCCCACGAAAAAAACTGTTATGCCCCAAGTGGCGGACCAGCGTGACTTGGCCATGCAATGGGCGGGCATTCAGGTCACCTTCGAAAACATTACGTGTTTCTGCTGTTCTGCACTTTTTTGAAAACTGGTTCTTCTTCAGCGGTTCAGCGAACAAAAATGAGATCGTCATGCACGTACATTTGTGGCATAACTGAAATACCAAGTTCAGGAAGTCTCCAATGCGCGGCAGTTTTTATGGAGAATGCCAGAAAAACTTCGTCTGAGCATTTTATATTCAAGAAAATTTAGCACATGAATTTTCACATCCGTGAGAATAGAGGACAATCAAACCGACATGATTCATAGACATAAATTACAAGCCGCCAAAAAATTGGGGTTTATGTACTGTAATCAAGTCGTCAAATCACATGTACAGTATGGTATTATTTCTCGCGCTCGTTTGGGGCTAATTCATGACTATTGCTTGATTTGACGAGTTATCTGATGACAGTACTATTAGCTAAAAATTGGCTGGTATCAAGCCTGGAAATCGGATCGGATGAAGGCAGTCGGCGTTATTGGGCCAATCTGATCCGATCACCAACCTTGATAGCGAGCGGTTACCGGTCATAATGAACAAAGTTTCTTGCTGAAGCACCAAATATGAGAGCTGAGACAGAGCAAAGCAACCGGCGTATATATATCACAGACTGGCATCGATTTCGCTCCAAATTTGCTATTCGCTGACTAAATAATTCTTAGATTGGTTGATCCAAATTTGACACAATCATAATATGTACATCAAATAGAATCTGACATATGAATAGATAGCAGCCAGGAGTAGCGTGAAAATTGAAAACTAGGTGTTTTCTAGAATTCTTGAGATGGTCATTTTTCAGGTTAAGGCTCCCAGCTGTATATTTAAAGGGGGGACTCATTGCTAAAAGTACCCTTTTTACAATTTCAACTTGTCGCTGGGATGCGTGCGATCAGAACGCCACCAAGATAAAATTAATCGGATGAAAATCGGCCGAGATCGAACCGATTGAATCGGCCCAACCGGGAACAAAAATAAGTTCGGACCAGCTGCATTTTTATTGGAAATCAGGCAAAAGCTCATGAATCGTTAGATTTTGAGCGAGCAGCAGATGTTGGACAAAAGAAAACGAAAATTCTAGCTTGGGGTTTTCTGTAACAGTGACGATTTCTTCCAAAAATTCATAGATCCTTCAAAAAGGCTTTTTTCGCGATTCTGAGACCAGTTCTGGAACAGATCAATTTAGCCGTATTGATTTATCCTTTGTAAAGATGTACCGGTCGATGCCATCGGTGTCCAGTTGCAGGTAGATACCGGTGGTGGGCCACCTTGGGTTTGCTTTCACAATGTGGCCATTATACGCTATCATCGGAACATTTTCACTTCGGTGTCACAGCGGATCAGCGGATCGGCCGTGAAGTAAAAATGTTTTGATGATCACATAATAGTCCACCGAAGGACGCAATTAAAAGTGGTCCACCACCGGTATCTACCTGCTACTGGACACCGATGGCATCGACCGGTACATCTTTACAAAGGATAAATCAATACGGCTAAATTGATCTGTTCCGGAACTGTTCTCAGAATCTCGAAATAAGCCTTTTTGAAGGATCTATGAATTTTTGGAAGAAATCGTCACTGTTACAGAAAACCCCAAGCTAGAATTTTCGTTTTCTTTTGTCCAACATCTGCTGCTCGCTCAAAATCTAACGATTCATGAGCTTTTGCCTGATTTGCAATAAAAATGCAGCTGGTCCGAACTTATTTTTGTTCCCGGTTGGACCGATTCAATCGGTTCGATCTCTGCCGATTTTCATCCGATTTTATCTTGGTGGCGTTCTGATCGCACGCATCCCAGCTACAAGTTGAAATTGTAAAAAGGGTACTTTTAGCAATGAGTCCCCCCCTTTAAGACAGATCTAATTGGTCAAATATATCTGGTAACCATGTAGTATCGATCAGTGGTGTCGTTGGGTTTGGGGCCTCAATTTGAGCGTAATGGGACCTAAAATTTACATCATGCATCCGGAATTTCGAAGTTGACTAAAATTCATGGGTTTGGCTCCAGTTTAGGAGCTAAATTATGGTTTAGCACCCAAAAATCAACGGGTTCACATTTGGTGGGAAAACTTTTCTCATTTCATCTGGAAGTTGTTCTCAAAGTGGAGCATCCGCTCCATTGACCTCGAAGTAATTCCTCATGGGGTGTGGAATTGTATTTTTCAAATGGACTCGCGTTGGGAAATTCCAAGATTTCGGATGGACATTGCAGTAGAGCTCTCCAGACTCCCAACAACACCACTGCCATGTTATCTCTAAATCGACAACAACAACAACAACCCGAAACTCAACTAAAGCATGACGTCAATCAAAATCTCGAAAATCAGTCGCAGCAAACTGAACAGAATCTCCAAAATCGACAGGTCCCCATCAGTCGACGTGTGGTCATTCGCTGCCAATAAATCCGGGTCCAGGTCATCGGGAGGCACGAAATCGTTTTGGTCCAAGTACCACTCGTCGGAGCCAGTGGCCGCGGTGCGCCCTGACTCTTCAGGCATGCTCAGGTAGACGACCAATGAGTATGAGGACTCTTCACGCGACGGATGGCCGTAGACGCCGATCGTCAGCGGACGACGGATGGTTTGAGGAATGTCGACTCGGTCTGGAAGCAAAGAAGAAACAATTATGAAAATTAAAATAAAATACAGTTGCAGGTGAAGAAAAAAAATATTCCTAAAGTTCCTAAAAAAATAACGAAAAAACCGTTTTTTTTTTTTCAGTGAAATTTTCCGAAAAAAAAATGCACGGCGCATATCGACATTTTCTGGAAGTGTAAAAATTGTGGGATACAACCTATACTTGCGTATTTTTCAGCAAAATATATTTTTGGAACAAAAACCGTTTTTTTCGAAAAACGGTTTTTTCCAAATATTTTCCAGTACTTAAGGATACCCATGGTCCAAAAACGTCTATTTTGAAGAAAATTTTGTCGGGAAATGGCCTGAAACAGGCTAAAAATGCGCTTGGAGATTAAAAAGTGCTCATTTAGAACTGTTTAGCATCGATTTACATTGGTTTTGACAACACCCTTTCGCAACCTTGGAAAATTTCTCGGACATTTTTGGAAAAAAACCGTTTTTTTTCAAAAGTTGCCACTTGGAAAAATTTCCGGAAAAATAAAAACGTATTTTTCCGGGCCTCGGAAAAAACGGTTTTTTCGGTTTTTTCCCAAAAAAACGTTTTTTTTCGGCCCGCAAGTATAATACAACCCATTTTTATTGCAGAAACACACTTTTTTAAAGTGTCTTCCAGCACTTCTGTGGCTTTTATTCGCAGTTTCTCAACAGGATTACCTTTCATACGCCATGTTTGCGCATAATGTGCCAAATGTACACCATTTGACCGGTGCCCAAATTTGGCACGAAAAATATCGAAAAGCATACAACCGACTACGAAAGTAGCTAACAACACAATTCTCGGACTGAATGTTGGCTGGTAGTATACTTGCGTATTTTTCCGCAAAAGATAATTTTTGAAAAAAAAAACCGTTTTTTCAAATATTTTTCCAGTACTTAAGGATACCCATGGTCTAAAAACGCCTATTTTAGAGAAAATTTCGTCGGGAAATGGCCTGAAACAGGCTAAAAATGCACCTGGAGATTAAAAAGTGCTCTTGAACTGTTTAGACCGACACATGGTTGACACCCCCGCACCGGAAACCGGAAATTTGGAAAAAACCGTTTCCGCCCGGAGAAAGGAAAAGAAAAACGTATTTTTCCGGGCCTCGAAAAAAACGGTTTTTTCGGTCTTTTCCGAAAAAACGGGTTTTTTCGGCCCGCAAGTATAGCTGATAGTAGTTGCAGTGGGCCAGAAAGTTTGCATTTCCAAATGCTTGAATCGCAAATTTTGGCCATCTTAGCTTTTATTGACCGATAATCTCGCAAAATGCACAATTCTTGAATAGACAGGGGCAAACAGTTCGTGGGTGTAGTGCTGGCTGGTAGATTATTTTTCAGATTGTGAGAAAAAAAATCCGAAAAAAAGCAACGGTCGACAAAAAAAACCTCGCCTCGGAGGTTCAATCGCTTTTTTGTGAAATTTACTCGCGCCTAAAGATTAAAAATGGCAGCGTTTTGATCACTTTATGTTAATTTCATGCTAAAGTTGGGTTAGTTTTATAATCGTCACGATTACTCGAAAAGCACAAGAAATGAACTCCCGTGCAAATGAGACGAAGCCCCGCCCCAAAATTGAACGCCACCAAACAAAACCAATCAATGAAAAAATGAAAGGCTGATTTCTACTGCAGTTTTTGTGACCCGAATTCGGAATCGGGTCGAAAGAAGTGCAAAAACGAAAAAAACAATCAAAATCACCCACCCAGTCCGCACGAAGTCGACTGAAACTCGTGCGCGTTCAGCTCAAACGACGGCTGACGAGTTTTCGAGGACACATACAGGTCGGCATCGCCATTTCCGTGCGATTTGAGCATTAATGTCGCCCAGCCGGCTTTATTCAGAGTGTAATAAGTGTAATTTCCGCCGCCCACCACCCCGTGGAGCACCTGCACATACGCGTTGGCACTGTCCGTAGCGGTAGAGATCGCGATGAAATGATCGAATAGCACAATCAAAGTGAATAATGAGCGAAGTAGAATTGAATTGGCCGTTGTTGGTCGAATTGGTGATGTCGAGGATGGTTTCGTGGCTGCCATGTTCTCGAGTCTGAAAACATATTTTTATTTGCAATTTGCACAACGAATTTTCTTACTTGCAATTTCTTAGGTCAATTGGCCAGAGATGTTCGCTTCGCACCGACGAGGCCTGGCATTGAAAACAGGATGAAACGGGCAAAATTCACTGCTGTTTCCTTATTGCAACTATAAACTGGGAGGTTATTTGCACCAAGGATTCTGTACTTGTTGCGTTTTACCGTTGGTCGCAATGCCAGGTGAAGTGAAACTGGACCTAAAAATCAGACATCTCAATCTGGGGGCGCAAAATTGGCACGACAAATCTGCGGAAATTTTGTTAAAAACTGTAAAACATTGAACCGGAAACTTAAATAACGACTGCATAAGTTTATGCCAAAGTTTTATGCCTGTCCGTCTCCGTCAAGTTCACGCACCTTTTCAAGGAACTATTCGCTGACACTGTTATTTTCGCACATACCAAGCTTGATATGCAAGCGAAATTCAGGAGCGCAAGCGAAACATTCAGCGGTCAGAGGACAGGTTGTTCCGGTGAACCCGGTTTCACACAGGCACATCAACATTGGATGTGATGCCTGGTTTATGATTTGGTTATCAGACCGGGCGGGTCCTGCGTTTCTTTGTTCAGCCTTTTCCGTATTAGTGAGCAACTAAAGACAGCATACAGTCGAACTTCCACTCTCAAGCAGAGCAGTGCTATGGTGGTTATTCTTCCTGGTGAACAAAAAATAGTCGGCACCAGTTCTGTTCGTTTTTCGTTCACTACGTTGAGGTTTGACCGCACGTGCTTCCATGCGGCCCCAATCAAACATGAAAATCGAATTGCATTTGCCTTGATCGTTCGTTGGACACACAACATATTGTGCTAATTTACCGGTGCCACACTAACTTTGACCAGCGTAAAAACCCAACTGGTTGGAAACTCGTACGCTGGTCAACAGAAAACATCGAGATCTCAAATTCAAAACTCGCGTGACTGAAGCGGATGCGATCCTGTCAGATAACCAAGTTTGACGTGGATCATAAATCACAAACACACCAAAACAACGCTTAATCACTCACCTTTTTGATCGCTTATCAGATTTGAAAGTCAGACATCATTGTTTGGCTGCATCCACAAAATACGGTTTCGACTGCGATTTTGAGGCCAAGGTTTGTGTTGTTGCTGCAAAACATCCAGTCAAGAAGATGAATACAACTGGTCATTGCAAATACAAATTGTCAAAATAATAGAATAGATAATTCGCAAATCGTTGGGAAACAAGTACCCAAATGGTGTCCCAGTGTGCAATTACCTCGACATTTGCGATTCTTGCATTTTTTCATCCACAACGTCATTCTTGTTCTTATCACGTTTCCATTTGAAAGAACATCCATTCAAAAGAAACAAAACGCAAAGACAGACAAACAAACAAGGACAGTGAGCAACATTGTTAGATGCGATGCACCGCAGCAGTGGAAGCAAGCGCAAAAAGGCCATAGAAATAAATCCTAAACTGAAAAACAAGATACGCAACATTTAGTGGAATACCAGTTAATCGTAGGGAATGCAAATCAAATTCAATATAAAAAAAGAAATACACCACACAAGAAAACAGCAGCACGCAAACTGTTTCACCAGTCTTTCGTTTTTATTCTCAGTCAAAATCAATAGTTTTATGTATGTAGTTTCCACAACTTATATTTCTGTAATTCATAATTCCCTATCATTTATAATATCGTACGTATGTATGGATCTATATCTCGTGTGTCGCAAGTCCAATACAATTTTGGTTTCTCAGATACATGGCCTGTAAAGTTCGAATAAGCCCCATCACGGATTGTGTAAAATTACTACCAGCCATATAACTAAAACCTTTTCAACATTGGCAATCCAATCCATGATGTGATCGAAAGCCACCGAAAATTCGCTAACGATTTCTCAGCATTGGGAAAGGGCAGATATAATTATGCAACAAATAAAGCGTCTCTCCGGGGTTTGATGTTTTTGATAGTTGGCTGTGAGTGCACCGTCTTTGAACGTGGGGTGTAGGAAGCAGAATTAGGTTTACAGGTGCATTGCACTGCCACAGATGGGAGGTGCTGAGATCGTAATTAGGTGCAATGACTAAGTCGCCAGCAAAAAAACATTCAACTCCCCATCTCAGCCCAAAGCATCAACTAAGAAATCAAAAAAGCAGTCTGCCCCTGCCTAATCGTGTCCTATCAATATCCTATCCCGTTCTATCCCTGATGTTTCATCACGACTACATATAAGTTCTGTTTGTGTGCATCGAGCACAATCGAATGTTCGGGCGTGTCCACAAATGGTGTCAGCTGGTCGAATGTGCGCACATTCAGCGCAGCGCACAGATACCTGCATGGGGTGCTTAGTTGACCACGTTGTTGTTGTCAGGGCAAGTAATATTGATATTTTGCGACACTTCCAAAACATTATCTCAACAATACTTCAGATCGATCATCAACACTACCCCATTATTCGCACTAACTCGACGTAAACGTGCGCGAGCGGCAGGACATAGTATCCACCGCATGGTTCGCCGTGCGCACTGGTCAACGCACAAATGTACGATCGTAGATCGACCGGTGAGCGAATGTCGAACGGACTCATCGGCTCCCAACTGCCCCCGCGATCGCAACAGCCGCGCGACGGAAGGGCACCCGGCAGCTGCAACTATTAGGGTTATTGTTGGTTTGTATGAAAAGTCACATGAAATTATGGTGTTTTCGTGCAGTTTTGGCCCTTCTTTGGGTTCCAGAATGCTTTTGGCAACCAACGGAAATTGAAACAATGACGACCAACCACCATCTAGGATCGAATTTAGCCACACAACTGTGACCCCACACAATAAAAAAACACGAACCCGCCCGCACAATGAAATGGGCATGATACCAAGATTGGCCGACAATGACGTCACAGCGGTGAGTTTTTACAGACGGGCGATGTGCTACCACCACCGTTTATTGAAACATCAGCGAGCCAACCACCTCAGCGAGACAGATGTGATCATCGACAATGGCGATGTGTTTTGAATGACAGGCAGCGACGTAGCGCATGAATCCAATTGGCCAATCAGCGTGCAGCACGCGCACAGCCGTTGGTGACGCGGCGACCAGTGCACGCACACGATCGTCACTCACAGACAGTGCACCGCCGGTCGAGCATAGAAGTGCGTACAATTGGCTGCAAATGCTGATAAACATGGGTGTGCAAGGTATCTAGTTGAGACCACCAAACTTGGCCATCGGATTTAATCAGGAGTGCAGCAAAATGTGCAAAATTTGCACAGTTAAGCTGAATCTGGTCTGAAGTTTTATGATCCCAATGGCTGGCTGGCTGGGTACACACAATGCTCCGCACAAGTGTACAACAAATAACGGACTGATCCGACCGGGTTAGATCGCGAACCGATTACCTATTTTGTACCAATCACACACTGGCATTGGCAAACGACAGTTTAGCACCAAACAAACAAGAATCTCCCCATTCAATGCGCGACCAACCGTGCGAATTGTGAGATGGCCATGTTGTTGACACGCGTTGATTTCATGTTTGGGGGAATGACGACCATCGATTGTTGTGTTTGTGTGTCGGATTCAGTCGTGTTTGTGCTGCTCATCGGCTCACTGTTGCTCGTCGTCGTGCAACTCGCTGTCGACTCACTGTTTCGCTCATTCACGCTCAGAACTGCAAAAATGGGGGGTGGGATGTGATGAAGTTTAGTGCTGAATGGATCGGGCTGGCTCTGTTTTGTTGGTCATCATGAAACATAATTTATTGACGTATGTATGTTGGCAGTTTGGATTTCGAACAAGCGTAAAATTAGTTTTCCACTTGTGTATGGTCACACGTTTCAGATTCGTAGAAATCATAACTGTCAGTAGTTCATACAATATGGATTAAAACAAACCCCACCAGAACGATCAGCAAGCTTGATAAAATTATTGGTGGACCTTTTTGGTTCAAAATGTTTTCCAAAAGCAAAGCAACCCACCATCAGCCAAATGTACGGTGTTCTCATTGATGTTGGTCGATGATTGTGTTTCGTGTTGGTCATGTTCATCACACTGTTGTTGTTGTTGTTCCTTGGTCAAATGTTGTTGTTTGGTGTTGTTTCCTTCACTGTTGTTGCTGTACTTCACGTACGCACTGGCCTGCAGCTGAGCCTGAAAATGCGACCGTCTTTTAATTTCAAAATCAAAATTGTCAATTGTTTCCAAGGTTATCCGCAATCCCCACCTGCAATTTCCTTCCCTTCAGCGTGTGGTTCTGCAGTCGTATCTGCGCCTGTTCTGCGTCAGCGCGATGATAGAATGAAACGGTGCTGAAAATATTTTGAAAAATAAAAACACTAAATTAAAATCAAGAACAGATACAGTCAACACAACAACTGACGAACGCGCGCCGATGGTGTTTGTTGTGTCGAACGAAGAGCACAGCGGCGGCGCGTGTCACGGATTCGACGAGTTTCTTCAGTTGTTGTTCACTCGTGTCAGACGGCAAATTCGATAGCGACAATTGGGTACGACGCAAACGCTCGGCGTTCAGAAACTGAAAACAAATTGCGACTTTTCTGACGAGTGCGATTGATGGGGGCAATTTTGATTTGATGGAATCGTTGCAGAGTTACTTGAGCCTCAGCCTGAGACCATTAACTGCTCAACTGCAATGACAACCGTAACTACCACGTAGTCGGTCTGTTCGGCTACCGTAACCCCAGACACCAGATCTCAAGAATTCAGAAACGATTCCAGCCTGACGAGCAAGGACTCCGATAATTACCAAAGATCAACCAAGACCAACTTCAGTCATGGACGGATGCTCCAAGGAGGCGAGTTGCATTTCAGTGCGCCATTCCCGATCATCATACACTCGCGACCAATACGACCAACCATCCTCTTCGTCGTTGTTCTTCGGGTCGACCGTCGATTTGGCATCTGGCTCAAGCTCGGCCGCCCGCAAAAGAACAAGCAAATTGCGAAATTGATAAAAATAGAGCCAGAGATCAAAATAAAACCAAAGATCATAACTTGCTGACCTTTTTATGCTCGCTCGATTCAATACCTTTGCCCACTGACGGCGTGTTCTGCTGTTGTTGTTCTGTTTGACGCACTTTGTGTGTATCTTTAAATTTCGTTGCCAGACCGCCGCTATTACGGTTGCGACGCGAATATCGAATCATGGCTATTTTAGATTATTGTTCCGGAAATGGGAATTGTATTTTCGCGTCGTTATTTTTTGATCCGGTTTGGTGACGGGAGCTGCTGTTGTTTCGGGTGTTGTCTGAAACTCAATTTTGGCAGCTGGGACGATGATGAATATCTGGGAGACTGCAGTCCGCTTTTTGTATCTTATCTTGATCGTTTTAATCGCAGTGAAAAATTTTTTCAAAATTTTATGATGAGATGAATTGAATGAATAATGAAGTGTTGAAAAAACAAACAACGGCCCGCTTTATTCCCGTCCCTCTCCAGTTTCCGTGCGTGGATGCAGTGCTGTGGCTGGGGGAGGGGCGTCCCCCTCTCTTTTTTTTCTTCTTCCTTTTCCTTGAGAACTTACCTCCAACAATTCCAAATCATACCCCAGCGCGCGCAAACCTGCCCATAATGAGTATTTAAAGGCGATTTTTGGCAAAAATTTGGAAAAAGCACTATTTTACCTCATTTTTGGCCAAATTGTATTAGAAAAACGGTGTTGTTTTGCCTTTTTGAGCGACCAAAATCAAACCCCTCACGCCTCCAGTCAGTGCTGTGGCTGAGGGGGACCCCTCAAAGGTACAGTAGCTCTCTCTTGCCGGTACGATATGTGGCCCCCCGCGCTGATATGGTATGAGGGGTAATACCCAGTGTAGTTCCTGGTCCGGCGCGGCGCGGCGGTTAGTGTACCTACCCTTTTTTTCCGTGCGGCGGTTAGTGTGCCTCCCTGGGGGGGGGAAGGGGGGCAAGACAAAAAATCAGGAAAAAGTCACTTATTGAGGTTGAAAATTTGACCGATTTTTTGGCCCTTTTAAGAAAAAATTCTGCATAAAAAGGGTATTTTGGCGACTTTTGACAACATCGACCTAAAAATCGCCCATTTCGGCCTAAAAATTAAAAAAAAAAGATTTTTCGGGGCGGGTAGGGTCAGTGCTGTGGCTACTATCGTGCGCAGCGCGAGATTTTTTGCACTTTTTAGGGGTTTCGGTCGAAATTTGGGCATTTTTGACCGAAAAATGGACATTTTAAGGGTAAAAATCGGGGCGGGTAGGGTACCACAGTGCTGTGGCTGGGGGGGAGGGGGGGTCCCCCCCAGTGGTGTAGCTACCCAGGCGGGGCGGCAACCTACTGTACCACCCAAAATACGGGGCGGCAACCTACCTACTGTACAAGACGAGCTAGGGGGGGTCGTACCACTTGGGGGGTCATCTGGAAACCGAAATTTTTTATGTCTAAATACTGAAGAAAATGTGGCCTAAAACACTAATTTCGCGCGCAGCGCGCGATTTTTCGCCTATTTGCAGACAAATATGCTAATTTTATGCAATTTTAAAGCTGCTGGTTAACAACCATTCGACCGTGCTTGATCTTGGGGGATAGTATATATAAACAAAGTTTGGACATCGTGTTACTCGACCCTAATCTGGCGAGCCGATTGGTTGCTTCCTGATGTTTCACGGCCACGTTGAAATTTGCCCCTGGTGAAAAAAACCGAAAAAATTTGAAACGCTGCTGTGACACGAATAGGCTGTTTCAACGTTTGACACTAGAGTGACAGCAACCTCCAACAGTGTACCGAAAACCGCAATGCACAATAGCTATTGAAACGTCCGCATTGTTGAATAAAAAAATAAAAGGTTTCAGAAACCTGGCCATTTTTTGTTAGGATTTTCTACTCGTATAATTTTAAGCATCTGTGGTGAATGAAATAAGTTGTCAATTACAAATAAAAATCCTCTAATTATCAAGTTTTTTGTTTGTGCTCCCCAGTTTTCAAAACCCTACACAGCTCACACAATGTTTACCACAACATGCGCAAGGCAGCCATTCCACAGCGCACACACAACGACAACACACAGCCGGCACAGCGACAACACCCTCCCGTAGATTGCCTTTAGGTTGCCGCCCCACCTAACTTTTCACCCAAAACATTCATTTTTGGCTTAAAGGTGCTGGTTAACAACCCTTCGACACCGCGCTTGATCTTGGGGGGTAGTATATTTTAACAAAGTTTGGACATCGTGTTACTCGACCCGAACCGATTGGTTGCTTCCTGATGTTTCACGGCCACGTTGAAGTTTGCCCCTGGTGAAAAAGACCGAAAAAATTTGAAATGCTGCTGTGACACGAATAGGCTGTTTCAAAGTTTGATACTGGAGGGCAGTGTAGTTCCTGGTCCGGCGCGGCGGTTAGTGTACCTACCCCTTTTTTCCGTGCGGCGGTTAGTGTACCTCCCTGGGGGGAAGGGAGGGGGGCAGTGATGTGGTTGGGGGGGTATGGGGGGTATTACCCCCCCCCAACTGCTAGGTAGCTTTCTTGCTCCGAAACCCATACCCCCCCAAACTGGCTAGCTAGCTTTCTTGCTCCGGTCATCAAGTAAGAAAAGTGTTGATTTTAGTGCCAAAATGACCATTTTATGGGCCAAAATGGTCAAATTCGTTCAAATTTTCTCACACGTGCACAAAAATAAAGGCAGTCTACGGGAGGTTGTCACGCGTGAGCTAAACGACCGACACATGCTGGACTGGACACATTTTCGAAAAGTTTCGAAAGGCGTTCCTCCACTCGGATTTCGGTTCCGTGCTCCCTCGACCGTTGAAAAGCGTTAGATTACCGATGCTCCCTTACCCATGTTCTCTCGACGGTTGACAATCGACCGTTGACAAGCGTTAGATTACCGATGCTCCCTTACCCATGCTCCCTCGACCGTTGACAATCAACGGTTGACAAAACGACCGTTGACAATCAACGGTTGACAAAACTTGTTTTGGTGAAAGGTTGTTCCGGATAGTTGGCCTACATGCCGACCGGCATGTATGATATGCATGGTTCCCCACCATCTCCCACCCCACCATTTTAACAATAATGAATCATTAGACTACCTATAAACCTAAATATTTTTGCATATAAGCCATTTTCGCACATAATCACAAATGTCACCCACTCCCTCCCCTTCACAATTTTCCAATTTCTGTTTCAAATTGCCGCGCTTGACAATGCAGGCAAATCCTGTGTCGGTCGTGCTTTCTTGTGTCGGTCGTTTACTTTGTCCGTTGTCACTCGACCCCCGAATACCGTAACCCACCGTAATTTTGATCTGCAAGGATCGTGTCGAGACCATTTTGTTTTTTATCTATGTTTTGCGTGTGTTGTGTGTGCGCTGTGGAATGGCTGCCTTGCGCATGTTGTGGTAAACATTGTGTGAGCTGTGTAGGGTTTTGAAAACTGGGGAGCACAAACAAAAAACTTGATAATTAGAGGATTTTTATTTGTAATTGACAACTTATTTCATTCACTACAGATGCTTAAAATTATACGAGAAGAAAATCCCAACAAAAAATGGCCATAGCTTTTATCAATAATAACACTGATATGGGTTGACAAATACAATATCGGCCCATATCACAACTCCTCCTTCCGCCAGGGGAGGTGTACCAAATGGAAGATAATCTCAAATACGATCACAATATCACACTATCACTCAAATATCACGTGGCACGCACAATACACACATCAATAATAAAATCACAATTCGCAACACATTTACAGGGCAACACATTCACGCTAATGCACAAATCACACGATTCAAATTCAGCAACAATCATACCGTTCACACAAAATAACACATTTCAACATATAAATCATCTCACCGCCTATATTTTATATATTTTTTTTAACATTTTTTGTATTTTATATTATTTTTTTTAAACATTTTTACATTTTTTATTTTTTTTTACATTTTTGTATTTTATATATTTTTTTACATTTTTTGCTTTTTTATATTTTTTTTACATTTTTATATTTTATATTTTTTTTACATTTTTGTTTTTTTTACTTTTTCTTCCCTTGTCATCAATCCAACTTTTTCGTGACGTGCTCCAAACTGCGCGTCACGACACGACCATCAATCAATCGCAATTTCACACTTTTCGGTGGCACCAATTCAATGACTTCACCTTCGACTTCAAACTTGACGTTTAATTTCATTTTGCGTCCTTCTTTCAACGACGGGTCCATCATCCAAACCTGATCTCCTGGTTTCAAATCACAACTCTTCGGATGTCTTTGAATAATCTCCGTTGTCTTTTGTTGTGCTTTCTTTGTTCGTTTATTGATTTCATCCCAGTCTGGACGATTACTCGACACCCCATGTTCATTTCCATTCGTGCTGAATATTTTACCGGTTTCAATCTCGAACGGCGACTTACCGGTCACTGAGTGAGGTGTAGCGTTGTACGCTGTCACAGCATCATCCAAGTATTTGTGCCAAACAGCTGGTGTCTTGTTGTCACCGTCCAATTTTTTGGCGAGTATCGATTCCAAAGTTTCAAGCACGCGCTCGACGGGACTATTGCCCTTGTGATTGTACGCCGTAGTTTTGTGATGTTTCACACCGTAATCGCTCAACTTTTGTTCAAATTCCTGACTCACAAACGCTCTGCCGTTATCTGTGACGATCTCGAACGGCACTCCAGCTTGACGCACAATTCGATCAAACAATCGAATCGCTGATTTGGCATCGTTGGTTTGACATGGCAATGCTTGTAATTTTCGTGACATTGCATCGATTCCAGCAATCACATAACGTTTCGAACTGTACGCGGTGAACGGTGAGAAATCAATGTGCCAACGCATGAATGGCTCTTTCGGGGGTGGTCGACATGAATATGGCAGTTTCTTTGAGCTCATATCACGTCGTTGACATTCATGACAACGAGCGCAGTAATCCTTGACATCCGCAGTCAAAGTTGGCCAACTGTAAAACGGCTGAATGCGCTGTACTGTTTTCAGCCAGCTTGCATGTCCTGCAACGCGCGCTCCGCGCGCAAACCCACCCATAATACCTATTTCTGGCGATTTTCGGCGAAAATTTGAAAAAAGTACTATTTTACCTCATTTTTTGGCCAAAATTGTATCACAAAAACGGTGTTTTTTCGCGTTTTTGGGTGACCAAAATCATACCTCTCACGCTTCCGGTCCCAACCCCGCATCATACTTAAAGGCAGTCTACGGGAGGTTGTCACTCAGCCCCCGAATACCGTAACCCACCGTAATTTTGATCTGCAAGGATCGTGGCGAGACCATTTTGTTTTTTATCTATATTTTGGGTGTTGGCGCCAACACCAACCAACATTTCGGAGTTTTGGTGATCGACGCGCACGATGACAATTTCCAGCTTGCTGCCGCTAATACACGTGTCGATAAGCAGGGATCAGCGTGGGTCTCGCAACGATCTCGCTTGCGGTGGGTTACGGTATTCGGGGGCTGAGTGACAACCTCCCGTAGACTGCCTTTACCTCCCACACATGGGCCTGCCACTACACTGGGTAGGGGGTAGGGTCCGACAACAACTAACGCAGAATTTATGGCAGTCAAACTGCCTGATCCGTAAAGCGGAAAACGTGCGCGCTCGCTTCAGACATGAAAATTGGAATGGTTCGACTGGGGTTACGGTAGCAAGCAAAAAAACGCGAGAGAATAAGAAGTGGCCAACGCACGAATTTTTCTGCATAACGACTCAAAAGAAGGCAATCCTATAAAGTGGCTGCCAGCCAAAAATTAAAAAAACCTTTTTGAAGGCACCGAAGCGTTGATAAGCCGAGTCTGAAGGTGAAGAAGGAGAAAGAAAACAAAAAGAACAAAATGTCTGCGAACTTCCGGTCTAAAACCGGCCAAGCCTATCACTGGATTTTCCGCTTTACCAATCAGGCAATGTGGCTGCCATAAATTCTGCGTTAGCTGTTGCTGGACTTATACCAGAGCGGGGCGGGTAGGGGGTAGCGTACCAGGCCGGGGCGGGTAGGGTACCATTGGGGGGACCCCCCACCCCCCCCAGCCACAGCACTGGGCCGGGCCGGGCCGGAGATTTGGAGTTGCCGGCCCGAGCCCGACCTGGCTCGAATTCCCTAAATTAGACCGAGTGAAAAAATAGAACCCTCGCCTCGCCCAAAAAATAGAACCCCATTGTCAACTGGTGCGGTACCCCAGCGATATGGTAAGGCTTTATTGTTGTATTAAATATGGTTTGCACAGTCATTGATGACATAATAAGGCAAATGAGTGAAGATTCAACATCTTTAACACAAATAAAGCGCGTGTTGACATAAAGACAAAAATAGTTGGGTGTCACCAACTATGCATTACCACGCTGCGTATAGGACAGTTGTTGACATAAAGACAAAAATAAAGTTTAAAGGGGGGACTCATTGCTAAAAGTACCCTTTTTACGATTTCAACTTGTAGCTGGTGTGTGTGCGATCAGAACGCCACCAAGATAAAATTAATCGGATGAAAATCGGCCGAGATCGAACCGATTGAATCGGCCCAACCGGGAACAAAAATAAGTTCGGACCAGCTGCATTTTATTGCAAATCAGGCAAAAGCTCATGAATCGTTAGATTTTGAGCGAGCAGCTGATGTTGGAGAAAAGACAACGAAAATTCTAGCTTGGGATTTTCTGTAAAAAGTGCCGATTTCTTCCAAAAAATCATAAATCCTTCAAAAAGGCTTATTTCGCGATTCTGAGACCAGTTCTGGAACAGATCAATTTAGCCGTATTGGGTGGCATTTTCGAAACGGTGTAAGGGTCAGTTGGGTGTAAGCTCGGTCGAAAGTTCGGTCGGTGTCAGCTCGGTGTAAACATGAAACATTCCACATTAACAGCAGACAATGTTTCATGTTTACACCGAGCTGACACCGACCGAGCTTTCGATTCAGCTTACACCGACCTTTACACCCAACTCACCTTTACACCGTTTCGAAAATATCACCCATTGATTTATTCTTGATAAAGGTGTACCGATCGATTACATCGGTGTCCAGTCGCAGGCATATACCGGTGGTGGACACCTTTGGTTTGCTTTCACAATGTGGCCATTATACGCTATCATCGAAGCATTTTCACTTCGGTGCCACAGCGTATTGGTCGCACAATGACCATATAAGAATTCATCAAATCTATCCTGATTTTCACGTTCAGTCACTCTTAACCACTGTGCTATTTGTGATTCTCACAAAACATTTCCACCTGAAAATAAACCAGCAGATCAACCACGTTGGCGCAGGTCTGAAACATTCTCTTTACTACATGCCTTGTGTGCGATCACGCAAAGCAACGTCACCACCCCGTCACTTTCCCTCTTTACAATTCAGGAAAAAAATTTGACCAATTCTTACAAAGTCATTGTGCAACCAATATCAGCGGATCGGCCGTGAAGTAAAAATGTTTTGATGATTACATAATAGTCCACTGAAGGACGCAACTAAAGATGGTCCACCACCGGTATCTACCTGCGACTGGACACCGATGGAATCGATCGGTACACCTTTACAAAGGATAAATCAACACGGCTAAATTGATCTGTTCCAGAACTGGTCTCAGAATCGCGAAATAAGCCTTTTTGAAGGATTTATGATTTTTTTGGAAGAAATCGTCACGGTTACAGAAAACCCCATGCTAGAATTTTCGTTTTCTTTTCGCTAACATCAGCTGCTCGCTCAAAATCTAACGATTCATGAGCTTTTGCCTGATTTGCAATAAAAATGCAGCTGGTCCGAACTTATTTTTGTTCCCGGTTGGGCCGATTCAATCGGTTCGATCTCGGCCGATTGTGTTCAGGATGTGTTTATCGTTTTTCAAAACCCTACACAGCTCACACAATGTTTACCACAACATGCGCAAGGCAGCCATTCCACAGCGCACACACACAACAAAGCTTGCCAGCTGAAACATTGCTGAGTTGTCGCTGTGCTGGCTGTGTGTTGTCGTTGTGTGTGCACTGTGGCATGGCTGCCTTGCGCATGTTGTGGTAAACATTGTGTGAGCTGTGTAGGGTTTTGAAAAACGATAAACACATCCTGAACACAGGATCATTAGACGATTTTTATTTGTAATTGACAACTTACAGTATTTCATTCACCGCAGATGCCTAAAATTATACAGCAGTAAAAGGGTGCTTCAAAAATGCTTGATATTTCGGAGTGTTTCGTTTATCATTTGTCACACGTGGCGTTTCGTGCAATGCTTTATATCTCGTTTAACAGAGAAACGTCTGTGTATAAAACGCTGAAAATATCTTATATTGGATTACATTGTGTCTTGCACAGGCCCGCCTCAAACCTTTTTCATTTTTTCTCCTCCCGTGAAAATATGTGGGCTCCGTGAAACATCACAAAGCAACGAGTTGAAAATCCATTTCCTAAATCTGGGTTTCTGATACTTTGTCTTCCTTTTCTGAAAAAATGGCTGCAAACAAAGGCGGTCAACATTCAATTGTAGAGGCACTTTAATGTTGATTAATCGACGTGGAGCTGAAATTGTCATGATGCGCATTTTCACGCTTTGATTTTCCGCAATTGCACAAACGGATTGCACCCTTGGTCGCAAGCACACGAGCACGATTGCGTGTAATTATGGCATGCGGGCGCTATTCAACCCATTAGTACTCACCGTGCGTCAACTACATCACGGTACGCCTGTCGTCTGCGTGCGACATCATGTATGTGGGTTGTGTGGTGTCACCCCACCTGCCTGGTGGTGGTGGCGGATCCCGGGGGCGTAACAACGGGAGGCGCCATGGCCTACTGTATGGACTTGCCCGAGCAGGGGCGCACATCCATTAATGACAGCTCCGAACACTGATATGATTCCACACATGCATCAACAATAGCCAAGAACCACCGAAGTTTAAAAAAGAATATCTTGATTGATCTGACTACCCATCTCGGTGGATTCGATGTTTGTGTCAAATAAGAGGCGCGTCAATTGGAAAATACATATCTTGTTCGTTGAATGCCTCATTACGAATATTGCATTGCAGATTTTTCACAAGTTTGTCAACTTCAAATTTTAAAAAGATCGCAGACATGCGCCTGATAACGTATTGATTGCCGCCTATATTTCGGCTTTTGTGCACGATAGAAGCCACAAGGATTCCCCGCAAATAGAAAACATCACACTTTGAAAGCGGTTCGTCACGCTGCTTGGCGTTTTTGGTCAGGGTAGGTGTTAAACGAAGCAAACATAATCAGAGAACTCAGAACCAAGCAGTCTCATAGCTCAATTGGCAGGGCTGTCAAAGACTCCGCAAGGCACTGACTGAGGTCAAGTACCCACCAGGTGCTATTCCAAAAGTCGTTTTTATCCACTGCTGTTCTCTGGATTTGAAACATTATTTTATTGTGCGCAAAAGTATGCACATCGGCAAGAGAGGCCCCATCGATCTTGTTCAGCTCCGAAGCCAAGTCAAAGAGGGGTGAGCCCCTCTGTGTCACAGCCGCTATTGCAAGATACATGTGTGATTGTTGCGTGTTGTGTGTTGATGCCTCACCTCATTCCGATTTGGTTCCACTGTTTGCTGCTCTGTGTGTGAGCAAAGCAGGCAGCACACGCATATTTCTTTTGCTTTTATTTTTGGGTGACTGCAACACTCAACAACACTGTGCAAGGGTTAGTACCCATTAACTGACTGGCTGTGCCCAGATATCACGCCACCTCACAAACAAACAGTCTGCCCCCAAATGCCCCCTTGGCCATTGGTCAGCCCAGCACTGTGTCGCTGCCTTGCGTGCGTTGTGCGTTTCATTTGTTTGTTTTGACTTCTTCATTTTCTTGCATCTTCACCATTCGCATGTTATTTGTTGCGACTAAAATTTACCAAACAGAGCTGAAATCCTGCTTTCAGACACGCATTGTCAAATGAAAATCCATCATAATTGCATTGTGAATCTGCACCATCAATATTGACCAAGTGACTCCGTGATGGGCCGCTGCTCAACATGGCCGTTCGCTTGTTTGATGTGTCCAAGTCCAGCTGTGTCCATGATCCATAACTTGGGTTGGTTTGTTTGTTTTGTTGCTCTCAATGACGCATAAAACCATGCAGACAAATTAGTGATAGAAGCACAGGTACAAGACCGGGTGGGACAATTACGGAAATAGAAATAGTTACAACACCGGTTATATAACAAAACCACAGCAAATAAAAGCTACAAAAAGCGCCAAGGAGAGAGAAAGATCACGGACATCAGGACAGATCACAGGAGATGTTAACAGAACTGAAAATTATGCATTAATCCTCGTCCTCGTCAAACGGCAAATGCCGGGCTCAGAGTGCATATTGGCGTCAGTACATATTGTCAACAGTTTAGAACAGATGGTGGGTTGGTGATTGTCCGTCACCGCGTCCGGGTGCGGTCAACGGGATGGATATGGCGATGTCTCGTTCGATACGCATTCACGTCAGCCTGGGGACGCCAGCCACGTCGCTAAATAGGTGGCACACGGAAGTGACGGACAATCACCAACCCACCATCTGTTCTGGACTGTTGACTTGGGTTGGTAGTTTTGTTTTTGTTGTGCCGGACAAAGTCAAACAAATTCCCGTGGGGGCGTGGGGCAAAATTTGGTGCGAGAATTGTGGACAGCCAGAAATCTGGTTTTCTTGGTTTACAAATTGGTCACTTGTGTACGTTCAGGCTGCTTTGCATGACGCACACATGCTTCTTATCATGATAATTGCGCCGTTGAAGTAATTTTTGTGCAGTTTTTCGTGTTTATGAAGTGCTTTGTGGTGAATGTTCATGAGGCACGAAAAAGGTTTCCTAAGTAAGCTTCCTGGAGGCTTACTGGGAAAATTTATGAATAAGTCCGCAGTGAGCGACTAATCGGAGGTTTTATTGACGTTTTGGTAATTAACTTATTTGGCAGTGTCAATGTGAGATGTGCATCCGAGAGATGTTGATAGTTTGCTTTTCAACTGTTGATGTCATTTCTTGAATTTGCACAACCATGTGAAATTCAAATTCGTGTTACATGTTACGAAACATGGCAGTTCGTCCTTGATTTGCAAGCGCCGTGTAGCGAAAAGAGAACAGCGGCGCAGCACCGCGGTCTACAATACTGTGTCGACGTAATGCCCAAATGGTCACCTGTTAAAGGGTCCCTGCCTGTTTGCCTACTCGCGACATGTTGTCCGCACCAGGGTTGGATTAAAAAATTTTTTTATTATCGAACTTTTTTTTAAACTTTTTTGAATTTTTTTAAATTTTTTTTAAGATTTGCTTTTTTTATTCCGGATCACAAAAATTTCGGTTTTCAACGTGAACTATTGTCGAAAATTTTTGTAAGTATATTTGATTGCACTTGAGAATATAGGAATAGTTGACACCGACCAGCTGTGTTCACAAACGGGCAGCTGCGAGCTTATATTTTTTACAATGAGCCAGATAACGTGACAATTCGCGTTGGGGATAGTCTGTCCACCATATGTAAAAACATCTGTAGTTTGTGGTATAAAAAGTGAAGGGAAAGTGAAGTCACGGGAAAGGTAAATGATTGGCACATTTTAAAAGCAAAGTTACATGAAACCAGCTGCATAACCCGCGGTGTTGGACCGACAATTTTGGACTTCAAGCAGATTTGACTTCCTGGAATAACTGAATGCGCACATAATGACAGCTGCTTAGGCTGTTTAGTAGAGCCACGGACTGTCTAGCGTTGTAATGACATTGTATTGGTCGCACAAGGACCATATAAGAATTCATCAAAATCAATCCTAATTTTCACGTTCAGTCACTCTTAACCACTGTGCTATTTGTGATTCTCACAAAACATTTACTGCTGAAAATAATCTAGCAGATCAACCACGTTGCCGCAGGTCTGAAACATTCTCTTTACTACGTGTTTTGTGTGCGATCACGCAACGCAACGTCATTGCCCCGTCTCTAGCCTGCTTTGCGATTCAGGAAAAAAATTTGACCAATTCTTATAAAGTCATTGTGCGACCAATACCAATGCGAAATACAAGCGCCGCAGGCGATTTTTTGAGAAAAAACAAGCAGAAACATGCCTAAAAACATGCATTTTCACCACAAAAAGGGGGAAAGTAATAAAAAAAGCTGTGAAATAATAAAAAAAAGTGAACTTACTTTTTAATTTTTAAAAACCGAAAAAGTGGCGAACTTTTTTTTAAAAAAAATTTTTTTTACAAAAATTTTTTTACTTTTTTTTAACCCAACCCTGGGCCGCACTCATTTGGCCACATTTGTAATAATTGTTAGTTTCCTTTCATTTTCAGGCTCGATGCAATCCGCGACATCCCACCGGACGCACTGTGCAGCCACAAACAAAAAAGAAGTGTCAACATCGTACGAAGGACATGTCCACTGGCCGACGGTAATCGTCACAGCTTCCACATGCGGCTGTACCAAAGTCAACAGTCGTCACGCTAGTCCAGCCATTTTTGCTTGCCAGACAAAGGTAAAATCTTGACTTTGACTTTGATTTGGATCCGCCTATTTTCGATTTATTAGTTGCACCAGGTTGCAAGCCAAGGACGCTCGGTTTCTGTATGACCCAACCGCAAACGAAGGAAGGCTTTAATCTGTGAATTTTATGCCCAAAATTTGCGATCTTAGTTAGAGACTGAATTTTTCGAGAAATTCAGCGATCAAAAATCGATCGAAACAATTTTGAGGGCCCGATCTGAGATTAAATTTCGAACGTCAATTTTCGATCTCAATCCGAAAATCGATCGAATATGAACCTTGTAATTGATCCATGGCGAACCTTAAACGCAGTGCTTGATACGATTGCCGATGCTTTACGTTTATTTCCAATAAATTGTGGATTGTAAAATGTCTTTCTGATCGTTGCAAATGTATGGGAGCCAAATTTTGCAGTCAAATTCTGCGCGCGTCACCCAACGTTCGACCACACACCGGAAAAGTTCCATGGAGCCCCCCCCCCCCCGAACCCACAGCCGCACCTCGGGGATAGAAAAATTTCTGCCCCCATTTGGCAATACGCAATATACGCTTTGCAGAAGTTTTATATAATTATTAATTAGTACAAGCTTAATACAACATGATTGGCGTAATAAGAATCTCATGGCGTGGGGTGAGGTGTTGAAAGTATAACAAGGATGGATTTTGCTCATTTGTGGACTTCGCAAATACCTAAATTTAACGTCAACGGCGAAGCTTAAAGTTTGGCGTAGGCGATGGTTTGGCTCGTAATGTCTTAGCCGTTTCCTCGCTGTTTAACTCGAGCAGACTGCTTAGCTCATCTTTATTAGTTACTCACATCTGCTGTCCGTAAAATTTCCTGAGCATCTACAAATTTGCGACTCGCATCTGGAGGTAGTAGCTTTCATTTTCAGAGTTAATGTCTCGTGTATAATCGGCTGGCGACGGCATTACCTGTCCCTTCTTCTGAAGGCAATGGTTTGGCTCGTAATGTCTTAGCCGTTGTTTCCTCACTGTTTAACTCGATTAGACTGCTTAGCTCGTCTCTATTAGTTACTCACATCTGCTGTTCGCAAGATTTCCTGAGCATCTACACATTTGCGACTCACATGTAGAGATAGTAGCTTTCATTTTCAGAGTTTGAATCGGCTGGCGACGGCATTACCTGTCCCTTCTTCTGAAGGCAATGGTTTGGCTCGTAATACAATGAAAACTACTATCTCCAGATGTGACTCGCAAATGTGTAGATACGCAGGAAATTTTACGGACAGCAGATGTGAGTAGCTAATAGAGACGAGCTAAGAAGTCTACTATCTCTACATGTGAGTCGCAAAGGTGTAGAGGCTCGGGCTCACGTTAAATTTAGGTATTTGCGAAGTCCACAAATGAGCAAAATCCATCCTTGTTATACTTTCAACACCTCACCCCACGCTATGAGATTCTTATTACGCCAATCATGTTGTATTAAGCTTGTACTAATTATGTTTTATAAAACTTATGCAAAGCGTATATTGCGTATTTGCCAAATGGGGGCAGAAATTTTTCTATCCCCGAGGTGCGGCTGTGGGTTCGGGGGGGGGGGGCTCCATGGAACTTTTCCGATGTGTGGTCGAACGTTGGGTGACGCGCGCAGAATTTGACTGCAAAACTTGGTTCCCAGACATTTGCAACGATCAGAAAGACATTTTACAATCCACAATTTATTGGAAATAAACGTAAAGCGTCGGCAATCGCATCAAGCACTGCGTTCAAGGTTCGCCATGGATCAATTACAAGGTCCATATTCGATCGATTTTCGGATTGAGATCGAAAATTGACGTTCGAAATTCAATCTCGGATCGAGCCCTCAAAATTGTTTCGATCGATTTTTGATCGCTGAATTTCTCAAAAAATTCAGTCTCTAACTAAGATCGCAAATTTTGGGCATAAAATTCACAGATTAAAGCCTTCCTTCGTTTGCGGTTGGGTCATACATAGGCGAGCGTCCTTGGCTTGCAACCTGGTGCAACTAATAAATCGAAAATAGGCGGATCCAAATCAAAGTCAAAATCAAGATTTTACGTTTGTCTGGCAAGCAAAGATGGCTGGACTAGCGTGACGACTGTTGACTTTGGTACGGCCGCATGTGGAAGCTGTGACGATTACCATCGGCCAGTGGACATGTCCTTCGTACGATGTTGACACTTCTTTTTTGTTTTGTGGCTGCACAGTGCGTCCGGTGGGATGTCGCGGATTGCATCGAGCCTGAAAATGAAAGGAAACTAACAATTATTACAAATGTGGCCAAATGAGTACGGACAACACGTCGCGAGTAGGCAAACAGGCAGGGACCCTTTAACAGGTGACCATTTGGGC
The DNA here is from genome assembly GCA_030248065.1 of Rhynchonema sp. JSB1_4. NCBI lineage: Eukaryota > Metazoa > Nematoda > Chromadorea > Monhysterida > Xyalidae > Rhynchonema > Rhynchonema sp. JSB1_4. Next base: position 30,226 of record JASAMV010003776.1, read on the forward strand.
ACTACGTCGACACAGTATTGTAGACCGCGTTTGACGACACCCATACCACGTTTGCTCGTGTGTACCCCGTCCGATCTGGCAGGCTAAGCAGTGTTTGGCCTGGTTAGTTCTGGGATCAACCCCCAGCGGACGGAGCAACATCAAAGTGGTGTCGTGGGTCAACCCAGCCTTCCATCCCTGAGAAGGGTCGGTAAATGGGAAGCAGCAATTGCTGCGGGTAACAGGCACCTACCCATTAGAGTCACCGGCAACGGGTTGTTGGTAGGTCCCACGCGGAGCCTAAATTCTGCGGAACGCCTTTACCTTTTTTTACCGCGGTGCTGCGCCGCTGTTCTCTTTCGCTACACGGCGCTTGCAAATCAAGGACGAACTATGCCATGTTTCGTAGCATGTAACACGAATTTGAATTTCACATGGTTGTGCAAATTCAAGAAATGACATCAATAGTTGAAAAGCAAACTATCAACATCTCTCGGGTGCACATCTCACATTGACACTGCCAAATAAGTTCATTACCAAAACGTAAATAAAACCTCCGATTAGTCGCTCACTGCGGACTTATTCATAAATTTTCCCAGTAAGCCCCCAGGAAGCTTACTTGGGAAACCTTTTTCGTGCCTCATGAACATTCACCACAAAGCACTTCATAAACACGAAAAACTGCACAACAATTACTTAACAGTGCAATTATCATGATAACGATAAGTAGCATGTGTGCGTCATGCAAAGTCGCCTGAACGTACACAATTGACCAATTTATAAACCAAGGAAACCAGATTTCTGGCTGTCCACAATTCTCGCACCAAATTTTGCCCCATGCCCCCACGGGAATTTGTTTGACTTTGTCCGGTACAACAAAAACAAACTACCAACCCAAGTCAACAGTCCAGAACAGATGGTGGGTTGGTGATTGTCCGTCACTTCCGTCTCCGTGTGCCACCTATTTAGCCCTTACATACGGGTCGGGTCGTGCGCCGGACCCCGAATACCTAGGTTTAATAGTGCGTCCAGAGTTTAAAACCCCCCGTCCCCACGTATGACAAAATCGTGCGGCGAGTTCCCTTAGACCTCCTCCTAGTCAAGGTAACTAGCCAAGCGCCAAAAGCTTCCACAAGGTTTCCCAACCCGCCCCGCCACTTTCCATCTCTTTTTCCTTTTTCCCCTCAACGACATCAAGAGTTCCTCAGTTTAATGCGAGACCCTCAGGGAGGGCCCATCTCCCTACATGGATGGAAACCACAAAATGGACAGTCGCATTTTCTTTATTAAGCCTCCCTAACATCCAAACAACATGGCAGCAACCCTGGTCCAATAAGTGTCTGTGCGATTTATCAGGGAGCAACACGTTTGTTAGATGTGTCAAGTGTCAAATTTTTTTCCTATCGTGAAGCAGGAAAGTGCAGGGAGTGACGTTCGTCGCGATCAAGGAATCCAAAATGTTTCAACCCGCAGAATGTATGTAGGTCTCTTTGGATTATTTTCAGGTGAAATGTTTTTGGAGTCACAAATAGCACAGCGTTAAGATACGATGCGAAAATCAGGAATGATTTGATGATTCTTATGTGGTCATTGTGCGCCAATTTATCTAGTTTTAGTATCGTGTACTGTTTTAACGACCAACAAATACCGTTACATTGTCCTTGTCTCCACCGAAGTTTCAAGTGGTGATAAAAATTTTCAAAACATGAGGAGTATCAAACCTACAAATTTCGTCTGTCATTTCGCAACATTTACCGCTAACTAATAATAATACCGACTTATACATCCGCCAGCTCATGGCACTCAACACGCACAGGCTGCACGCTACATTACTGCCGTCAATGAATGCATCTATTCTCTGCAGTTATCCGTTGAAACATCCCTAAATTTTGCAACAGTGCAGAAAAGTGTCATGTCAAGCAGCTAATTAAAACCGAGTAAATTACAGTGGCGGCCATAAGTTTTTAGACTCTTGTGTTGTAATAATGCACGTGCCTGAAACAGCAAGCTGACTGCAGCGAGTGGGCCGAGCTTGGGATCTGGGCTGGGTATGACGTCACTAATTAGTCATACAGCAGAACAAGCCATCTTTATGTATTGTTTTGTTGCGAGCATAATTTTTTCGCAGCCGGCCAGGTTTTGGCCCGGCCAAAAGTTTTTAGACTTTTTCAGTGGATTGTTTTCTTGGTTGTTTTGATTGATTTTGGTGACAAATCTGGTGTGTATGAGGCAAATCGAGGTAGCCCGATCATTTGTGATGTGTGTTGAGTCTCTCGGATGAATAACGGTGGAGGAGTGGCTGATTGGAGGAGGAGGAACAGTCAAAGTGTCGGCAACCCCAAAGATCGATCATGAATCGGTCTTAGAGCTGCGAATGACCGCTCATTATAATCTCTTCTTGTCCTGAAAGTGCTAAATAAGCGTCAGCATCATATTCTGAACCTCTGGTAACCGTGTGTTACTTTTCAATATTTCGCGATTCGCATGGTCGGTGTCGGGGACCCCGGCGGACCATAGTTATCGTCTGCAGCTCAGGAGTACATAGGGGTGGGTGGATCACCAACCCTGTAGTTAGACCGATTGCTGCACCAGCTCACTTTCGTCAAACGACAATAACCACGAGAACCACTCCTTCAAGAAATACAACTGGTTCAAAAACAATCCTTGATTTTTGGTCCTATTTCAGTATTTATGACCGACTTGTTAATTTGGGCCCTCTGTAATTTTAGTGGCAGGATCCAATTCCGGTTATTGTCAGTTTAGTAAGAGTCAAACTTATTGCCTTACTCACCTGTTTGGTTCCATCCAGCTCACACCTCCACTCAGCTATCACCAAATCTACAACCCACCGGTGAATCCGGCAATGTCGGGGAAAAACCGAGGGCACCGTGGCTGGTGACTATATTGCTGAATCTTGCAAATAATGGTCATTAGTGGTTTGTCACGTTGTTTAGATTAAAAACAAACCACAACCTAACCGACAAACACTTTACAACCATTAGTGGTTTAGCTCAATTTTCGGCACTTTGCCGCTCCTCCTCCGCCAACAGCCACTCCTCCACCGTTGCGAACCAGGTGGCGAAACCTTCCACAAACGATCAGGGCACCTCAACTTACTCGTAGGGGTCGCATTTAACTCAAAAAGCCACCAAAAACAACCAAAGAGACGGTCATCTGAGAAAGTCTAAAAACTTTTGGCCGGGCCTGAATGGGACCCAGCACCGAACTTCTGCCACAGTCTTTTTTGATGTGGAGATCTGAGATCGGCATGTGCCATGGTTATAGTGGACACCTGCCGCAAGACAACGGACGGAGCAGCCGAGCTCACACACAGCTGCAGAGAGCAGAAATCACCAGTTTCAAAATCCACTGCAAGAGTCTAAAAACTTATGGCCGCCACTGTATAAAGCGGCCATCACTCGTTCAAAGTGTACATTTTGTTTAGAAAATGGCGTGTGCTGCTGGATGCGCTGTGTGTATAAAAAGTGCCATGAGGCGATGGAATGCCTATACATACAGTATAAACACGTGCACTCCGTTTTGGACACAATGGGATTGCAGATTCTCGTTGTTTTCAGTTGTTTGGAAAGCTGAGCACGAAAGTTTCTGAAGAAACCTGTACAAATTTAGCACGCAAATTGATTGCGCAAATAAAGATAAGCGTGTTATGCTTGGCACACTGTTCTTGGAATTCTGCAACATCGAAAACACATAGAGAGTCAAAACTTTCTCTCTAGCAATGGCAACAAAAATCACCATCCGAGCAGCGCTGAGGGCCCAAACCCGCAAAAAAATAGGATCAGTTCTAATCAGAAAATGCGGGTTGCGGCCATTTGGCCCCACCCGAACCCGCACGCTGCTATGTAAGACACTCTCCGTGCGTGCGGCCGCCCCCCATCCCACCCACCCGCATTCCTGTCTCACAATGCCAGTGCGGTTCCCTGTGCCCCAACCCGCACCCCATGCATTTAGGCCGCCTTAGCGACGTGGCTGGCGTCCCCAGGCTGACGTGAATGCGTATCGAACGAGACATCGCCATATCCATCCCGTTGACCGCACCCGGACGCGGTGACGGACAATCACCAACCCATCATCTGTTCTAAACTGTTGACAATATGTACTGATGCCAATATGCACTCTGAGCCCGGCATTTGCCGTTTGACGAGGACGAGGATTAATGCATAATTTTCAGTTCTGTTAACATGTCCTGTGATCTGTCCTGATGTCCGTGATCTTTCTCTCTCCTTGGCGCTTTTTGTAGCTTTTATTTGCTGTGGTTTTGTTATAACCAGTGTTGTAACTATTTCTATTTCCGTAATTATCCCACCCGGTCTTGCAACTGTGCTTCTATCACTAATTTACGTGCATGGTCTTATGCGTCATTGAGAGCAACAAAACAAACAAACCAACCCAAGTTATGGATCATGGACACAGCTGGACTTGGACACATCAAACAAGCGAACGGACATGTTGACCAGCGGCCCATCACGGAGTAACTTGGTCAATATTGATGGTGCGCAGATTCACAACGCAATTTTGATGGATTTTCATTGGACAATGCGTGTCTGAAAGCAGGATTTCAGCTGTGTTTGGTAAATTTTAGTCGCAACAAATAACACGCGAATGGTGAAGATGTAAGAAAATGAAGAAGTCAAAACAAACAAATGAAACGCACAACGCACGCAAGGCAGCGACACAGTGCTGGGCTGACCAATGGCCAAGAGGGCATTTGGGGGCAGACTGTTTGTTTGTGAGGTGGCGTGATATCTGGGCACAGCCAGTCAGTTAATGGGTACTAACCCTTGCACAGTGTTGTTGTGTGTTGCAGTCACCCAAAAACAAAAGCAAAAGAAATATGCGTGTGCTGCCTGCTTTGCTCACACACAGAGCAGCAAACAGTGGAACCAAATCGGAATGAGGTGAGGCATTAACACACAACACGCAACAATCACACATGTATCTTGCAATAGCGGATCCGGGGCTGTGACACACAGAGGGGCTCATCCCTCTTTGACTTGGCTTCGGAGCTGAACAAGATCGATGGGGCCTCTCTTGCCGATATGCATACTTTTGCGCACAATAAAATACTGTTTCAAATCCAGAGAACAGCAGTGGATAAAAACGACTTTTGGAATAGCACCTGGTGGGTACTTGACGGTCAACCTCAGTCAGTGCCTTGCGGAGTCTTTGACAGCCCTGCCAATTGAGCTATGTATGAGACTGCTTGGTTCTGAGTTCTCTGATCATGTTTGCTTCGTTTAGCACCTACCGTGACCAAAAACGCCAAGCAGCGTGACGAACCGCTTTCAGAGTGTGATGTTTTCTATTTGCGGGGAATCCTTGTGGCTTCTATCGTGCACAAAAGCCGAAATATAGGCGGCAATCATTACGTTATCAGGCGCATGTCTGCGATCTTTTTAAAATTTGAAGTTGACAAACTTGGGAAAAATCTGCAATGCAATATTCGTAATGAGGCATTCAACGAACAAGATGTATTTTCCAATTGACGCGCCTCTAATTTGACACAAACATCGAATCCACCCGAGATGGGTAGTCAGATCAAATCAAGATGTTCTTTTTTAAACTTCGGTGGTTCTTGGCTATTGTTGATGCATGTATGGAATCATATCAGTGTTCGGATCTGTCATTAATGGATGTGCGCCCCTGCTCGGACGTTGTTACGATCCCGGATCCGCCACCACCACCAGGCAGGTGGGGTGACACCACACAACCCACATACATGATTTCGCACGCAGACGACAGACGTACCGTGATGTAGTTGACGCACGGTGAGTACTAATGGGTTGAATAGCGCCCGCATGCCACAATTACACGCAATCGTGCTCGTGTGCTTGCGACCAAGGGTGCAATCCGTTTGTGCGATTGCGGAAAATCAAAGCGTGAAAATGCGCATCATGATAATTTCAGCTCCACGTCGGTTAATCAACATTAACTGAGATTTTTTAACTGCGCGAATTTGCAGCAAACTACCGTTCTTGTTTTTAGCTAGAAAATAATTTAAAAAAACGGGCTTATTTCCAATGAGAACTAGGGACTGGAAGATCGTGTGGGGAAGTAGCTGTTTCCGGTGCCGGGAATTTCCCAATGTTTCCCATCAGCGCTTTCCGCTGTTGTGTTGCACGGGTGCGTGCATAACTGAGCCGTTGGGCCATGCTTTGTTGCAAAGAAGATGTGCATTAGAAGGTCAACCAACCCCTGGGACTTTTTGGAACACGTCTGTTTTCAGACTTTGAAACGAAACATTCATCCCAAATACATACAAAGTACCCAGGGGACTGATTTGGAATTCCCGGAAATTCAGAGAATGCTCTCGTCTCGTGAGGTCGGAGCACACCACTCCGAAACAAAAACCCAGTTGGGAGCTTATTCACACAACACAGATTCAGCAGGCTTATTTTTGTTACAAAGCTATATCAGAAAAATCTGTGCAAAACACAACTACAGAATTAATGGGAAACTAGTGCTGCACACCTGCCAAATATACATTTCTATTCGTGCCGTACTCTTGAGAAACGTGCTGCTTGCAAATGGCAAAACTGAAATTAAGTACAGGGAAGAAAAACATCAAGATCATCTTGGTACATTGCTATGTATGTACGTAACAAACCAGTCGCGGTCCCCAGACATCAGAGGCGTCTATACCTCCTCACTGATAAGATGATAAGCAGAAACGCTGTTTCCTGTATGCTGTAGTATGGATACATTAATTGTTTGCATCTGTATATTTCGTCGCACACTTTTCAAGGGGTGATATTTTCGAAACGGTGTAAAGGTCAGTTGGGTGTAAAGGTCGGTGGAAAGCTCGGTCGACAGCTCGTGTGATAGGCCTCGGTGTAAACTTGAAACATTCCACGTTAATAACAGGCAATGTTTCACGTTTAAACCGAGCTACGCCGACCGAGCTTTCGACCGAACTTTACACCGACCTTTACGCCCAACTGACCTTTACACCGTTTCGAAAATTCCACCCAAGGACGGAGGTAGGGCGAAACCTGACCTGGAAAAATAACGATCATGAACGGTCCTTATGACAGCCCGTTCGACAACTGCCGTTATTCGACGGGTCAGACATCGCCGTCACGTGTCGATTCGGTGCTATCAACAATCACAATTGCACCATCGCGGATCGAAGAAATGATTCGTGTCGACACACTCACAGCGGCACAATTGCATCAGGTGTGCGCGCAATCATGTCAGGCTGTTTTCTTCATTACCCTTTTGATAAAAAGCTCGATTGTGTTCAGGTCAACATAATGGCGACTGATGTTCAGCGAATTTGGTCGTTGATCGACGACGATTTCATTGAGGACGTGTTCTGGTTGCGTACCGGTCCGTCCGTCAAGATGATGTTTCACAACGAATATCAATATGTCTGGAACCCAGACAAACAATAATTGCAGCCAATATGGCGCAAGACAAACGATGGTTCGTCACGACGCGAACGTTCGCCGAAGTTTTCCCGCGAATTCGGGACAGCGATGACGAAGGTGAATACGAAACGATATCAATCGCGAGCCGCAGTCGGTCGCCCTCGCCGGTGAGGCTCAAAGTTTGCTGTTTTTTCTCAGCATACAGCTGGCGGCTCATAATATTGTTGTCAACGCAACTGCCTTGATTCGTGCAACCGCCAGCTGGCTGAATGTCTGCTATGCAAAACACGAAAGTTGCGTGCAAACTACTGTGTGCACGGGCTTAGCGCCCGGCGATATTAGCAGATGCGTTAGCAACACTCGTATAGGCCAAAATATTCAATTGAAAAAATACGTCGCCAGCAAGATCTCTGCAGGTGACAGCACGGAAGAAATCGGGGCCGCGTCCCTCGGCAATTGTAACGAAAGTTCACGAGCGGTGTTTTGGCGCCAAGTTGACTGTGGTGCAGGGTGACATCACGAACGTCAAGGTGGACGCAATTGTGGTGCCTTGCGGCTCGAACTACAGTCTCACGGGACAAGTCGGTGCGTTGACACGGACACGGTGATGTTTCACGACAACCTTCATAACCCCTAGAGTTTCATCGACATAATGCTGTGTGTCATTTGTCTGCGACTTCTATATGGTTAAAATTGGGCAACCCAAATCAAACGTGGAATCTCTTAAACCTAAACTTCGCCATAGGCTGGCGAGTGTTCCAACGCGGTGGCGCGGGCTTTGCGAGCAAGTTACAATCGATCGTCAAACGCAAGCGGCCTGATGAGCCGGCAGTGGTGATCGAAGCCGAAAACATGGATGCCAAACACGTCATATTCTGCAACAATCAGTCGTGCATCGAACGGGCCATGTTTGCAAAAAGAGATGACCCCGATGAGTACAGGAAAGCGATCAATCATCCAGTGCACGCGTGCTTTCAACTTGCCAATCGACTTCAAATGTCATCGATTGCCTTTCCCGTCCTGCTAAACGAGGCGTTGGTGCATTTTTGTCATTGAATTGGCTTGGATGTTTCATTCCACGAAAAAAAACGAAACATGTGGTCAGCTTTCAGCGCCGGCTTTTCGAAATCAGCCCTGATTGAAGCGATGGTCGGTTCGATATCCGAGTATCTTTCACACAATTGTTGCAAGACCACGATCAGAGAAACGCATTTGGTGTTGTATGACAACGAAAGTGTTGAGATTTACCGTAAACTAGTTGGCGAAAAATAAAACCACTTTGAATTGTGGGCAGTGGTTTATTAAAAAACATAACATCGCAAAGTACCTTCGTTATGTACAAAATATACAAGATCAATTAATCTCTGACCTACAGTATATGTATGCTCATGGCGGAGCAATGACGTATAATGTACTGCACGAAATGATAGCTTTTTTCGGGACGTGACGTAACCGAAAACAACAGATGACGTGAATGAGGTAAAGCACGAACGAGCTGGTAATATTGACATGAAGCAGTATATCTGTGCGGCTTAACAAACTTTGTGCCTTTATCGCCCACAAAAAGACATGGCATTTGACCTGGTCAGTCGGTCATCTTCCCGTTCATCTATCAGCATCAGTTCGTACATTTCCGAATCGTACCAGGAGATCAAACGGGGACTCAAAGCCATGAAACTCAAGAATTTGCAGCAACTATTAACCGCTCAGGTGCGGTATACATTCGGCATGTTTTATAATTTCAGAATTTTACGTTATCATTCACTTCTTCGCAGGAAGACCAAGACGAAGGCAATCCAATGAAGTTGCATTCGGTGCATTTCGGTCATCGACTAACGGTGCTCAAGGGTGACATTTTGACCGCGACCACGGACGTCATTGTGGTTCCGTGCGGACCCAGTTTGAGCGCAATCGGTTTTGTTGGTGAGATGATCACAATCTTCATGACTTTCTGAAAAATATCTTCTGGAGAATGTCAAATCCCCCCACCCCGGGGGAAGGTACAGTATTTGGGTTTTGCTGCTGTCTTGAGAGTTGATAATAAAAATACGTGTTTCCTGTAACCAGAAAAATTCTCGAATAACCCTCAATTCGAACATTTGAAGCCCAATGAACAAATGGGAGCCGAAATAACTTGAAAGCATTAGAAGTCATTCTTGCGAAGCAACTTTTTCGGGCATTTTTGTTTTTTTGCACATTTATTAAGATGCACGACAGAAAAAAATAATATCCAAAAAACCACCGATTTCCAAAAGTTCCGAATAATCCCCAACGGGATCATCTGAAGGTCGGCATTGTCCGTAACCACCGTTGCAGGTAGGCAACTGATGTGGAAAGCTGGGCTTCAATTTCTAACAGAGGCACAACTTCGGTCTGATGAAGAACATTGTCCGAATGCTAAACAAGGTGAGGAAAAAATTGTTCAACATATTATTCGACATGGCAACTTTTCCCACAGAAACGTTGCTTTTCTTGATTGTTGATTTCTCATTACATACATATGTACATACAGTACAACAATGGAACTTGTCAGATGTTGCTGTTGGAGTATCAACATCATTCCGTCGTGGTAATTCGTCTGAAAAAGAGAAATCAACAATCATTGGGTACACAAATCACTGCCAGCCTGGCATTCTCAAACACACCGTTGCTTTTCTTATGTGCAGCCCTTGTCATGCGCAGTCCAAGCGAATTACCATCGTCGATGTTGTTGTTCTGCAGCACTGAACTGTACCGAGAGAATGTGCAGTTCGGTCGTGATGACGTGGATGCATTCGAGCAAGCCATTCGAAAGACGGTGGAAACTTGCATGATGGCTGCTGAACTGAGAGGGCTGAAGTCGATCTGCTTCCCTGTTCTCGGCAGCGGCGGGTTCGAATTGTTTCTGAGCACAAGTTTGAGCCGATCTCGGCACAAATGAAACATGCTGTCTTGACTTTCAGGCTTTTTTTAAAAATGGGCCAGTGGTCCATTGGTGGCTCTTTGCCAAAAAAATAGTGACTCATTTAGCGGCTCAAGTACTGGCTGTCTGAAATTCTACTGGGTCATTGGTGGCACATTTTTTGCCAAAATCTTCTAGCTCATTCAAAATTTTTAGTGGCCCAATGAACCACCATTCGTGGCAAAAAACCCTGCTTCATATTCCTTCAGAGCGCGATATCCAAAGAAACTGGCAGTGGAGACGATGGTGAGCGTGTTGTCGATGTATTTGACGATGAATTGCGGACAAACCACAGTGCAAGATGTGTGCTTGATGCTCTATGACACCGAGAGCATACAGATATTCAGTGAACTTTGTTTATTGTCGCCTGTCGGGGATGCGATTTGAAAGTTGATCTGGAGTTCTCTGCGTCACACCAAGTTTAAGGGGGCGCATTTTTTTCGCTGTTGCGTTACACAATCAGCTAAAGCCTTTAAACCACGGGGGGTCTGAAACAAATGTAGAGATAGCGTTTAAATACACCTGTTTCCAGGCCCGCGTTTTGTTTCGTGACAAAAAAGCAATGTCATCAAGTACATAGATGGCGTGCTTTTCTAACGGGATCATTCGGGTGTTCGGTATCATTTTCATATCGAATCAGTTTCATTTTGCGAATCAGATAGGTATCGTAGTCGTATGTACATACATACTGTATATGTACACATACAGTATGTAACAGGCTTTTGTTGTGGGGGATGATTTAATCCTGTGCGCTCTTATTCCGTTTCCTGATAGAGTGCGTAAGCCAACGGAGCAACGGTCCGGAGACATTGTCGCGCGTTTTGATTTGGTCGCGCGTATGTATGTTCAAAAAAGTTGGGTTTAGGCTTGGGCTTATGATTGGGCTTAGACTTAGGCTTAGGCCTAAATGTCAGTTTAGGCATAGGCTTAGGCTACCAACTTTTCCTAACAGCCAGAAATGTTGTAACTTACGTAACGCGCGACCAAGTTACAAAGAGCGACGATGTCTCACAACCGGAGCAAACTTCGGACAGCCAGAATAAATTCAATAAAACAGCAACATTAAGCAGCAGTTCTACAGCACAAAACAGACGTTATGAACTGAACAAAGCAAGAATCACAAGGAAAATATGTAAGCGATGGCAAAATTGACGCTCAAACTGAGAAAGAAGAACACCAGATCGAGTCTGTAGCAAACGAGCGACCATTCCAGCTCTATGTGACGTCGTTTCAGCTTGTCGCAGTACTTGCGCTGCACGGTCGCTTCGATGTCGCGCGTTTTGTGCAACAGCTGACGCAGCGTGATGAACAACTTGCACTGGATAGACACCTGGCCCAACCAATCACTCTGCAAAAATACTGACTTCATTTTTTAAATTTAAATGTTTTTAAATTGTCCAGTTGCTGAACGTCCCACTCACATCTTGTGGCGTCAGCATCACACTCGCGCTGTTGTTCAGTAGCCCTAGATTCTGTGCATTCAATGTCGGCGAATGGTCTATCTGTAAGGCAGCAAGCAACTGGTCAAATCGATGTTTCACATCAACTTATGATCCACTTCAGCAACTGAAAACAACCGGACCCTGAATCCGTAATCTTGCACATCAAAGGGTTTCGTTCCCGGAATCACCAATCGTCTGAGCAATGGCGGCACCGGTGTTGTGAATCGAGCTCGGCTGTGCAGGACCTGGCACAAATGGTGCATGATTGTATTGCAATATACAGTATATTGCATGCTTGTATTGTATTGCATACTTGTATGATTCGAAAAACGTGTGCCACTGTGTCGTGCCATGAAGTGCCAATTAAAGGCCACTTTATACTTCGTCGCGGCTCTCGGCTTCGTCTTAACCTTGGCTTTGGCACCTACCCTAGAAAAACCAACCCCCCCTCAAGTTGGCACCCCCCCCGCCCCGTGCTAGTATCTAAAGGCAAACCAGCCGTGCGTTGCACTCTTAGGTTCAATGTACATGCATAGGTATAATACATACCTACACTAAATGATAAAAAATGCAACCAACCATAACTCCAACGGCAATAAAAGTCGCGAGCGCCATTATGATAATCTCGAGTAGAATGAATGTGCCTGGAATTTTGCGAAAGTAATGAAACGTCACTTTATCTTCTTTCAAATGGGCCATAATCACCAACCGAGCTTCGGGAACGAATGAGCACTCTTTGGCATCAGATCCGACACAATCATCAAAATAACTGCCATTGTCAGCAGAGCAGTCAGTCCGATACTGACCTTCTCTGTTCGAGACTGTGTTGCGTTGGAGGGCGAAAACACGCCTGAAGTCAGAGATATGCGGGAGATGTGTAATGCGCCTGGACCCGGCCCACAGAAGCGTATTACCTTAACCGTGGCCTTAACCTGTACGTTAACCTTAACCTTAACAATGTAAACCTTAACCGAATAAAGCTATGTACAACTAATTTTTGCTGCTTGATCGTTTTATGGCGGCTGATACTTCAGTATCAGTGCAGTATACAACATTTACGTGTCAAAATACAAAAAATGGTTTGGCTTGGCAAGACTTGAGAAACGCGAAGCAGACTGTTACGGGTTACTGTAGGTTTAAGTTAACGTTAAGTTAATGTTAATGTTAAGATCAAGGTAATCTGCTTCTGTGGATCGGTCCCTAGTGTCAATGCGTTCTCCTTTACATCGGCGAACACAGAGTCCTGAGCTATACGATTCCGAGAAAAGTTGTTGTGCAAGACAAAAAAACTCAGATCCCGCAGGCTGACCCATCAGAGCGAGCGTGGTGATGAAAAAGCTCGGCACCGACAACGTGATGATGTAGTACATTGGTTTGCGAACGAAACTGATCGAATACGTCACTTCGTACCAATAACCGTGCGTTGCACCGTAGTCGACCAACTCCTCCGTTGAGGTGTAGTTGAGAAGTTGCCATTCTGAAACAGTTAGTCAGCTTTTCTCAGAAGTTTGGTCAGAATTAGACCTCCATCATGTCTGGAGGTCGGATGGTGCCTGCTACTTCAGGCTTTAATCCTAACATTTAATCTGAGTTAAGGCTTTCCTTCCATCAATGTTTGGCAAAAATGTGCCCAAATTTTGGTTGAAGACTGCAAAAAAGAACATGCACAAACGCTGGTTCGAATTCCCGCTTCACTAACCAGTACTTTCCTGAAAGTGTTTGCTTCTGGCCATCGGTTTGTGTGCCGCCTGAAGCTGTATCTCAGTGGCCGGAAACGCCCACGTGACATAAGTCATGCGGCACACTTGTGCGTCGTGGGGGAATTGGCTCACCTGAAGTAATGGCACAAGTTGGTGAGTGAAAATGTGATGTCAGTATGTAGTGAAGGATGGAAGGATGAACTTGTGAAGGATGGTAATCAACATGGCCACTATCGTGAAATTTTCAGAGCAAATGCATAATTGTGCAAGTGTGAGCCCAACAGAGCACACAAGGCCAAGCAACTTACATCAAATGTGCAATGGAGGGTCAACTGCTCGGTCCGCGACATGAACACGCGACCGTCATATGTTATGGTGATGAATGATGAGTCTTTATCACCGGCGAGCTTTGATTCGAGCCTGAGTTTGTAAAGTGATCGGGTTTTGCTGCGCCTTTTGAAGCGTTCAGAAAATTCCGACAGGTATAGAGTTGGCACGAACAGTTGATAAATCGTCAAATCCGGTATCCATGCGACTCCTTGCAGCAGTCGAATTTTTCGGATCCCACCATAACGCATCGGTTCCCATCGCAGTTGCGAATCGAACCAGGACTGGAAATCAAGGTTCGAAATTGTTGGGACTGTTTACTACTGAACAGTTGCAACTTTTGAAAAATCATAAAAAATAAAAATAATAAATGTCAATACATGTCTTCCCTTACCACTTCAAACCATTGCATGATGACGAGAGACTCGCGCGCCTCATCCTGCAATGTAAACAAACAGGGCTCCTTAACCGAGATGTTGTCACAAAATGAAGTGAAAGGACCGAAACTGACCACAGCAATGATGCTATAAAGTGCCGGATCGAGCGTGACTTGTGTAATCTCGTCGCCCCAACGCATCTCGCGCGAGTAATTCGATGTCAGATCCTTGAACAACTTTTGACGAACCGACACACCGCTCACAATCGGTAGCACAATTAGAACGAGAATGCTGACTTTCATGATATCGGATTGGTTTGGGGATTTGGACTTGGAGGACGGACTGATTTGGAGAAAGAATTCGGATGCTGAATAAAGAACCATTAAGAAAAAAGTGAACGGAGTAGGAAACACTCAAGATCAGTCGATGTGACTACCGTACCCAAGGTTGAACTTCTCTAACGGCGAGGGCAGTTGAACCTGAAGCCGTCCAGAAAACCGTGTCTGCGTAAAACGCGCATAACACATTTGTGAATATGCACTCTTGATTCATGTGAATCCATTAACTGGCCCACTACCGAGTCTTACACTTACAACAATGGACACATTTCTTGAACAACTTTCGCGTCTGGAGCACTTTTGGCCTACAAACGACTTTGGCGAAAAGCGTGTGAAATTGACAATCATGACGGGTGGTGGCCCAGTCCCAATGGATCTAATCAACCGGGCCGTAAATTTGAAAAAATCTTCTCGCATTCTGGTTGGGCTTTTTTCGAACGGCTAAATCAAGCGAAAAAATAAATGAATCGTCTGGCCACGGTACTCCCCATATCCGGTTTTACCAAGCGATTGATATTCAAGCCCACCAGGGGCCAAATTTGAGGTCGGAATAAAGTTCGTTTCAGTCATAATGATGTTGCGAACTTGGATAATCTGGTTACGGCATAAATTACCGAAGAAATGGCGCCTTGAGTGTTTTTTCGTCACAAACACAAGTGATTGACCTCCTGGAACAGTTCAAATTTCACACCAAAACCTGAAGACTTTGGACCAAAATGAACCAAGTCGGTGTCCACGAGCAAAACATCCAGGTGGATAGTCATGCTTGTTTTCAAGTTTCAGCTTGGGTTCCCTCATGTTCCACCAACATTGCGTCTGTGTGCATGCATTATTGACGAAATTGACACGCAGTGGACATGGGCAAAACAATAATGTTGCTTTGTACTATGCTGATGCTCAAACGAATAGCATTGTCTTTTGAAAAGGAAGGAAGCATGCTCTAGTGCACGGACGGACGAAATTTTTGAACAACTTGGCGGTTTGACAGGTCGTGTGGTCCAGCGAATATCTGTTTCAGCGAGTATGACGTATTCAATGAGAATTTTAGAACATTTTTGGATGTATGGATCTGGTTTTGAATACGGTAAAAATGTTCTACTGTAGGCTTACCCGTGAGTTCTGTGTTTTCTGCGTCATTGATATTAGAAACCAACTGATATTGGTCGCACAATGACTTTATAAGAATTGGTCAAATTTTTTTCCTGAATCGTAAAGCGGGACAGTGACGGGGCAATGACGTTGCGTTGCGTGATCGCACACAAAACATGCAGTAAAGAGAATGTTTCGGACCTGCGGCAACGCTATTGATCTGCTAGATTATTTTTAGCTGAAAATGTTTTGTGTGAATCACAAATACTGTAGCACAGTGGTTAAGAGTGACTGAACGTGAAAATCAGGATTGGATTTGATGAATTCTTATATGGTTATTGTGCGACCAATATCAAGCGAAACAATTCGCACTCACAACATTTATAAGATTCCGTATCTTTTCGGTCCAGCGTACTTTTCGCTCCACAGGACTTTTCGGTCCATGTAATTTTTCGGTCCAGGTGTTTTTCGGTCCACTCACTTTACGGTCCAAGTACCTTTCGGTCCATGTACATTTAGGTCCAGGTACGTTTCGGTCCACGTACTTTTCGGTCCAGGTACCTTTCGATCCAGGTACTTTTCGGTCCAGGTACGTTTCGGTCCATGTACTTTTCGGTCCAGGTACGTTTCGGTCCAGGTACTTTTCGGTCCAGGTACGTTTCGGTCCAGGTACTTTTCCGTCCAGGTACCTTTCGGTCCTGGTACTTTTCGGTCCAGGTACCTTTCGGTCCAGGTGCTTTTCGGTCCGGGTACTTTTCGGTCCACAACATCTGTTTGAATTCCAGTGTAAAATGCGCATACTACTTACGGAGTCATCATCGATGGTCAGACTTACAGCTGCGTTGTATTATGCGGCTAACCAAAGTCGACTTTGGTAAATGTTGGCTAGCGTAAAATGAAAATACGATACCAGAACCACAATATCGATGTTAGATTAGAACACATTCCAAGCAAAGGTCCCGTCCTGTATGATCTTGTCCTGGGCACTGATGTACTTCTTGAGCCTGCAAAACTGGTCGGACCTTTCTTGGTCACGTCGACGTTTAATTTTTGCATTGAGCATTACCTATTTCTAAATTTACTGGTGATGCCACTGGCTTCGACCAGCTTAAAATGGCAATCCCAGAGACCTGAAATGAGCAACTTTTACACTGGTCGAAATTAGTGGCTCCAGTAAGTCTCTTCATTTGAGTTTAGCAACGGTGTACCTGTGGTTGTGGGTGGAATCAGTTCTTGATGGTGTTTTCATAGAATCGCATGCCACAGTGCAAAACACCAAAATAAATCTCTTCTACTCTTCAACGACACGTGACCAAAATAGTTCCGATCCGATCCTATTTCACCAAGTGTGTCACGGGGACAAAACAGGGGTTTCGAAAGACAGCAGCCACTTCAATTGACATTCGCTGAGGGCAGTGTAGGCCTAAGCCTAAGCCCATGCCCAAGCAAGCCTGAGCCAGCTGACAAAGATATCAATAGCTGCCTTCAGTAACCGCTGTTTTCTCCCCCGCTGTTTTGTCCCCCGCTGTTTTGTCCCGAGCTGTTTTGTCTCCCGCTGTTTTGTCAACCCAGTGTTGTCCTAACCCCATCACCAAGTTTATATCGCTCACTGTTTTTATGCTTTCAAGCGGAGACTAGCAGTGTCATAATCAGACCTCGGCCCGAAGAGGGACAAGATTTCTTCTCCCTCCCCCTCCCCCCGATCGATTCAGGCTGGGAAAACAATTTGGTGGGTCAAGGGGGTGCTTTGGGTCGGGGAATCCGAATCTATTTGGTCACGTGACCCTTGGGGACTTTTTGGGGGTCGAAATTGAGTTGATACGTACGGCGCAGTGAAGATGTGTGGTGCGTGGTAGTGAAACATCACGCACGAGTTTTATGCAAACAAAACACACAGCATACACTCTTTTACAGTGAGCAGGCACTTTCGGGCGCTGTTCGCTTTTCATGCTTGCCGGTGCCGAGATATGTTTTTGGTGATTTTGTTTTCTGATTGTAACTTTGGAAACAGGGCCAACCAAATCTTTCAACAAAAATGACACAAAACATCAGAAAATACTCAGCAAACAAGTTCCAGAAAATAACGGCAAACTTAAAAATTGCAAAAATTTGCACTGGGTGCATACAGGCCTAAGAGCGGTGTCAGCTGGAAGCGGACCCATCTCATCCCCAGTGCGTGCACCTCTACAACGTACGCCTCCTCGTGTGGTGTTGTTTCGCTTGTTGTGCTCTTGCTTTACAGCGCGCACTCCTGTGGGCCACAGGAGCTGTGCTGAGCGGTCGTCTAAAGATTGCTTTTATTATTTAGGTGGGTCGGTGAAACAGAATGGTGTTGGTAGCGTTGCACAATTAATCAATACTGCTGCAGTGTGCCCATGTTTGTTCTTTGCGTGTTCAAACACACACACACACACACACACACACACACACACACACACACACACACACACACACACACACACACACACACACACACACACACACACACACACACACACACACACACACACACACACACACACACACACACACACACACACACACACACACACACACACACACACACACACACACACACACACACACACACACACACACACACACACACACACACACACACACACACACACACACACACACACACACACACACACACACACACACACACACACACACACACACACAGTGAGCAGAGACAAGCAATAATAATGCACGTGCATCTTGCTAGATCAGGGTGCCCCTTGCACACACATACAGCACACCTGTGTATGGGCAATCCATCGGCTCATGGCACTTTTTATACACACAGAGCATGCAGCAGCACACGCCATTTTCTTAACAAAATGTACACTTTGGGCGAATGTCATACTTTGATGGCCACTTTTTAATTGCTCTGATTTTCATTTGCTACTTGCCATAACACTTTTCTGCACTGTTGAAGAATTGGGGATGTTTCAACGGATAACTGCAGAGAATAGATGCATTCATTGATGGCAGTAATGTAGCGTGCAGCCTGTGCATGCGAGTGCCATGAGCTGGCGGATTGCGTATACTGCAGCCTGGTGGTGGGTAAATTTATGACCGTTTTGTGACTGATGCGTGTCACTTCAGTCTCAACTCCAGTTCAAACAGTGCGCTCTGGAAAACTCAACCTTCCGCAGCCAGAAGACACACTTCACAATTCAATTTCAATTTATTGTTTGCATCCAGCATCGACACACACATGACAGAAGTCACAACGACAAAAGTGCAAAGACGAATGCCAGAAAAAGATGAAAACTCAAATGAACCGGCACCTTGAAGTGACTTCACGACGAATATTCACAAAAGTGTAACATTTTCGCGCGCCACGCGCGCATGAGCGTATTTTGTGTAGTATTTGGCTTAAAATCGGCGAGTTAAACATAAGCGCAAGATAACAACGATTAATGTACACGCATCTTTCACAATTATCGCCGTACCTGTGATTTGAACAGGCAAGTTTTGTGACACGACATCCCCATCAGCCGCTTGTTGAATGAGATTTCACCGCGAAATTTCACCGATTCTAGCATAATGCTCAACGGTGCTGGAGTCCGGCAGAATTTACGTCCGAAGTAAGGTATGCAGTCCCCGGTTTATTCCTTTGCAGATGATTTATGCTTATGGACATAAAATGTTGTACCAGATTCAACTATGCAACACCACATCTCTGCCTGCACTTCGTTTGTATACGTATATATACGTTTGTATACGTTCTTTGTTGAAGGATAATAATATGGCACGAGCAAAAAAGCTGGTCACTGAGTACCACTGAATTAACGTGTGATTTCACACTGACGAGAAGTTGGCATGAGAATCACTACACTGTTAACCAATTTTATGATCTGCACTACGCTAGCCAACATTTACCAAAGTCGACTTTGGTTAGCCGCATAATACAACGCAGCTGTAAGTCTGACCATCGATGATGACTCTGTAAGTAGTATGCGCATTTTACACTGGAATTCAAACAGATGTTGTGGACCGAAAAGTACCCGGACTGAAAAGCACCTGGACCGAAAGGTACCTGGACCGAAAAGTACCAGGACCGAAAGGTACCTGGACCGAAAAGTACATGGACCGAAAGGTACCTGGACCGAAAAGTACCTGGACCGAAACGTACCTGGACCGAAAAGTACCTGGACCGAAACGTACCTTGACCGAAAAGTACCTGGACCGAAACGTACCTGGACCGAAAGGTACCTGGACCTAAATGTACATGGACCGAAAGGTACTTGGGCCGTAAAGTGAGTGGACCGAAAAGCACCTGGACCGAAAGGTTACATGGACCGAAAAGTCCTGTGGACCGAAAAGTACGCTGGACCGAAAAGATACGGAATCATTTATAAGTGGAAGTTTGATGTGAAATCATTGGCTTTTATGGTTTTTTTGGTTTCATGCCAAACATTTAATGAGCTGTGAAAGATAGTCATGTTTGTGCGGCGGGGAGGTGTGCCGCCCGCCCCATTGTTTATATTTGCCGGATTTGGGTACCGCAAGCCTCATCACGAAATGAAGTGATGCCCAATCCATTGTACCAACTTGTATGTACCAGAGTATATTCCCTGGTATATTGGATTGTAACGTGATACTGTATCCGGCATTAGCCATACAGCTACCCACCCCGTGAAATCGTCGCGTGTTTATTTTGAGTTTCATTTTGTTGCATCCTCCGCGTAATATACACATCATCCATTAAAGTTTTTTGGCACCTCCGCAATTTTCGCGAAAAGAGCATTTTTTTGAAGAGCAAAATGCTGACGTCAGACCGAAATCTCACAATTTTTTCAGAGATTTTATTTGGAATTACCGGCAGAACACACACGCGTGAGAGGCGTTTTTTCAGTCGAAAGAAGCATGAAAATCACGAAAGGTTTTATGATAATGCTGTCTGTCAAGACATGGGTGGCTGACGCATTCACAATAATACATGACGTGTCAAACCAATTTTATAAAAAGTAGGGAATGTAGAAGAATGCTGTTACGACGAAATTGAGCGAGACCATGAGCAACAGGAACAGTATATCGATGCGATAGCAGAGCAACATCCACTCCTCGGTCACGTGATCGAAGCGTCGCTTCTCAGCGACTTGTTGTTGCAGCTCTTGTCGAACCTGCGTAGCTCAGCTGGTTGGTCATGTTATCAAGGTGAATCTGCCGGGTTCAAACCCGACTGGTGAAGTTTTATAGAATAATTTATTTGGCATCAAACCTGATGAGTTTCGGTGTAGATCAGCTGCAAACAGTTGAGCAGTTTATTGTACTGCGCTGGAATGCTGGTGGTCGTTGGCTGTGCTGGGTTGCCTCCACCCACAGCATTTTGGGTGTTCATATTCGCAGCATTGGAGGAGTGGTTGCGTATGTCGTTGAATGAATACGAGACGGAACGCTGAAAACACATTGGTTGATTTAAATTAGTTTTTTAATTAACAATAAAATTTAGGCGTTTGTGCTTGTGATCAGCATTTTTAGCGGGCGGAGCAAATACGGTACACCAGTTGAAAACATAAATACCTTAACCGTATTTGGCGCATCTCTGTGCGTGGCTAGTTTGCCCCCAATTGAGTTCGCGGGAACAACCTGAAGCAGGAAACGAATATCCGGTTATTATGACATCATTATGTCAGTCAGTGCTAGAAAACATATGCCCGAAATCAGAGCACGTGCGATAGAAGCACCGCAGCGAAACTAACGACGGTATTGAGCGCATTCTAAAACATCTTCTTTAACTTTTTCAAAGAAAGTATACCGAGAGAAAATGAACGATAGATTAGAAAAAATACGGACATAATGATTGTGATATGGTTCGTTGTGTTTCTCATTCGGCAGCACAGAATGAGGGAGGAAGATCCGTCTGAGAAGGTACGGTATCGGGCGGTAGAATCGAGCGCGGCAATTCAAAAACATGATAATCACGGCCAGAATCGTGCTGATCGCCATCATGAACATCTCCCAGAGAATGAAGCTGCCTGAATTAGCAAGGTCAGTGCTGGTTGAAAATAATGTGAGGGGCTTTCGAAATCAACGCAAAAGTGAGTGTTGCTTTATAAAATATTGTTATTTGACATCTTTGCCACGAAATGACCCAAACCAACCCAGTTTCGGGAAACTTGACGCATTTTTGGGCATCAACTCTGACAACATCATCAACACCACGGCCATTGTGAGCAAGGCCGTCAGACCGATGTTCGACTTCTCCTCACGCTCGAGTGTACAGTAGGATGGGGAAAACACACCTGTCAGTTGAGATCATACCGTGCCTTCTTGGAACGCTGAGCAAAGTTTGGGATACCGCTCACCAATTAAGGCCAAATTCGTGATGAAAAAGCTGGGTACGGTGAGCGTGATGATGTAGTAGAAGGGTTTGCGTTGCATGGCGATATAGTAGGAGATTTCGTACCATTTGCCCTGAATACCGTAATCCACAAGTTGACGTTCGCAGGTGTAGTTGAGCAGAGCCCATTCTGAAAATGGAAAATCACATTTTTTCAAAAAAAAACTTTAATGAAAACGAGGAGTAATAATGAAACATCAACTAGCCCGAATTCTGTTGAAAGTGTCCGGTCCTGGCGGCGGGCATGTGCGCAGCGATCAGTTCAATCTCAGTTGATGGATAGGCCCAAGTGACATAAGTCAACGTGCAGTTTTGCGTGTCGTATGGGAAGTCGCCGACATCAAACGCGCAGTGAACCTGTATAATTTTTTAAACAGCAATTAACTTGGCTTCGAATTTTTTAAATATTTTTTTTAAATTCAGGATTTTGGACAAAAGTGTCCGCTCACCGTGCACTGTTCGGTGCGAGACAAGAACACCGTACCATCGTGACTGACGGACAGAAACGCCGTTTCGCGATCGGCCGGTCGCATAACTTCGAGTCTGCGGCGAAAATTTATTATTGTGTTTTGGTCTAAGTCTACGTTAGGAAAAGCAAATACAGTTGGTAAACAGTGATATCGGGCATCCACAATGCATCCTGGGTCACGCGAATGTATGTTAAGTTACTGTAATCTTCCGGCTTCCATCGCAACTGTTCATCTCTCCAAGTCTGCAACGATTTAATAAAATGCTCACAATTATGGGCATTTCAGGAAAGAACACGCAGATCTATTGTTCACTGTCACTGACCATTTCGAACCAGAACGCAACGATTAGACTCTCGCGCGCTTCGTTCTGAAATTCGATGTTTCACTCCGTTGCCCCGTTTGATTGTCTGATTTTTTCATGAGAAGTTTAAGAAGAAACAAAGAGAACATCAGAACCAACCACTTCAATGATACTATAAATTGTTGGATCCAACACCACCGTTGTGCTTCGAGCGCTCAATCGCACATTTCTCGAATAATTCGTCATCAGATTTTCATACAACCGAAGCTGGGCGTGAGCCCGTGGTGACATGTCGCTGATTATGCACCACGTGGGACGGGTGCACAACAGAATAAACAGCGATAAACGCAAAGGGTTTATGTTTGAGGGCATCTTGAATGAACGTTTGTGCGAGTCCAGCAGATCTGAAAGTGTTTGAAGAAAAACTGGAAAACAAAAATTGTCAAAAGGGACCAACGAGGCAGCGAGTCGAGGCCCGGGCTTTCACGGAATGCTCTTGCAAGAGATAGTTTTGCAATAATTATGAAATCGCTTATTTGCATATCCAGGCATGCTGCCCATGATCAGCCATGTGGATCGATAGAAGTATAACGAGTGGTATTCACCGTATTGGAACACAACCGCTTGACGTTAGAAAGATTGGTCTCAGTGGGGTTCGAATTACCCGGCCGGAAGTGACTAAAGACAGATGAACAGATCATTGTGTCGCGTATGATATGTGCATACGAACCAGCTGCATTACTTAGCACGTCATCAAGCTCTTAGCGTTAATGTAGTGTACACAGGGTTGGGCAAAAAAAACGACGGCGTTTTTTCTTAAAAAAACGACGTTTTTTTTAAAAAAAAACGCCTGGGTCGTTTTTCGTTTTTTTTAAATCCTGAATTTCCTTGATTTTCCCTGATTTTTCAGGGAAAGTACCCTGATTATCAAGGAAAATCAATTTTTTGTCCCATTTTTTTCAAAAAATTTTCGACCAATTTTTACTTTGTCGAGATACGTCGATATACGGAGTTTGACTTTCAGTGATGACCCCGGCCAAAGTTGGTCCCATGATGCGGGTCTGATATGGGATCTTAGCAACTCGCTAGAAAAGGGTTGAAACCCGTTTATTTTGCCTCAGAACACATAGAATTACTTCATTTAACCACGTTTTCTTCCCAACATGAGCGTTTTCCAATTTTTTGGGGGCATATTTTGGTCATCTGGGCGTTTTAAAAAAACGTTTTTTTTAAAAAAAAACGTTTTTTTTAAAAAAAAACGATTTTTTGGAAAAAAACGTTTTTTGCCCAACCCTGAGTGTACAGTGAGGTGAGTGGCTCAGTACACCTTCTGAATATCATTTGCAAACAGACTGTGTATACCTAAATCCTTCATAGACACACCACAGTGGCACCAACCAATTAGCAAAGCTGCAGAAATTTCTTGAAAGCCGGCAGAAACATTTGCGGTTTTTTGCAAACGGACTTACCGTCGGGGGTTGGACCGAGATAGACGTACATACCAATACGACCACACACTCGATACAAGAGACGTGCCAAGAGATAACAGATACAGTACACTTTCCGGTGTGCTGTACTGATTCTGAAGCTCACAGCGACATGTTGTTTTGCTCTGGGACGACTATGTGTCTGACGAACGTTGGCTTCGCGAAATCTGCCGTCATACCCATTCGCACTGACGATGACCAGGTGCACTGCTCGGCTGTGTAAAATATTAGTTTCATGCGAATTCGAATCAAACGTTGAGAACTAAAAAAACAAGGAAGTAACCTAAATGGCCACTGTTGTGCGAAAAAATATCGTTTAGCTTCACTTATAGCAAAAAAGACGACCAAGCGGTAGGAAATAGTCAGTCGACGAGCAGAACAAATCTGACGTGATTCCATTATGTCTCGGGGCGGCGGGCAGCAGGCTGGAAGCCGGAACCGATATTCCTGTAGGACCAGCAATCACCAAAGTGCACGCAGCTGCGATAAAACGGACTATAATGGAAGCACGATAGAAATGCTCTTGGTGAAAAGTGAAGTTAGGAATAAAAATAACAAAATGAAATCGGCAACCGAAGAAATGCAAGAAGAACGAAGTACAGTATGTATGTATAGAGATTTTCTCATTCAGCTAAAAACAGCTGAGCTCGCTTCTCTTCACCAAGTCGTTCTTTTACTAGAGCGAGAGCAATGTTGAGGGTCTCCCTTTTGAGCCACAACACACACGGTTAGCTGTTTTTTTGGAAGTCTGGGCGGGACCGACACAGCTTATCGACAGTGATGTCTGAACATGGTAAGTATCAATCTAGGGAAGGTAGCACATGCCTACACTTATGTACATACTGTAGGTAGCTGTCTGGTGGTTGACGTAACCTACCTGAAGCATTGTACCGTGCAGTCACACTCATATTGTGGTGAGGTCCGTGCCATGAAGCTGCACATACAACCATTGGTACACCACCTGTACAGAGTTGTTGAAATGTTATATACCGGCAGTGTCGGCCCCCAGTCCCCGTTAAATGTCATACACACGGTGAACATTCATGATAGAGGCCGAAAACGTACATTTTCGAAAAATCTCATGATAAGGAGGGCCGACCCTACATGTGATAATGACGACAGGTGCTCTTTCAAACCAATAAAGTTCCAAAAACCTTTGCTATCCTACGTATTTCGCATTCACTCCATTTGCTGAAAGAGCGTTGTTCCGGTGTTCACGCATGAACGCCTGATGTGACGAACGCTGTGAATACTGCTTTTGACAATGGGTGATATTTTCGAAACGGTGTGAAGGTCAGTTGGGTGTAAAGGTCGGTGGAAAGCTCGGTCGACAGCTCAGTGTGATAGACCTCGGTGTAAACTTGAAACATTCCACGTTAATAACAGGCAATGTTTCACGTTTACACCGAGCTACGCCGACCGAGCTTTCGACCGAACTTTACACCGACCTTTACGCCCAACTGACCTTTACACCGTTTCGAAACTTCCACCCAATTTGGTGGGTGGCGGCGTGTGCAGCTAAGAGAAAGTTCGGATTGAGAGGAACAGAAAGAGCTTATATACGCCATTGAGCTTTTTTGTTAATTATGCCCGAACTTCAAGGGAAATCACATATGTATTTTGGAAGCTGGAACAAAAACGCACAACAAGAAAGAAAAATAATCTGCCGACCACGGTCACGGAAGTTCGTGCGCCATCTATAAATACCCAGGTGGCATTACGCGTATGTCACGCACTACCCAACTGGCGATTATGGACCACGCAAGAAGTCATAAAACAGAAACGTTGTGACTTTATCAATAATGGACGTCAATTTCTTCCTACTTTGCAGCATCCGAGCATATTTTTGACATTAGCTCTTGCTCCCAAACTGTGATGCTAATCTGCAAGCTGCGGTGCGGCCTCAGAAATGTGGCTTCTTTTCATATTTTTTGACATACGGATGCCCCGGTTTCGACCGCGAATAATCCCATGGGTACCTACTGTACTTCCAGCTGGTAATGTCTGTTACCGCAACCAAATATGATTATGCGCATGCGCACCATGAGCTACTGGGGGAGGAGCACAGTTTTCGCATAATAATATCTTTTTTTTGCTTTTGCTCGAAAATCTGCCATTTGGTTCAGTGACATGTGCTCTATACTTGATCTGATAACAGCAGCTAACGTGCTGAGGAAGTGGCGGAAATGAAAGAAAAACATTTGACTTTGAAACACAAATGAGAATGAGCAATTTATGACGCCAAGCCGTTACCTGAGCCAAAATGTCACAAAACGTGTCAGCCCGGTGTCAGGCGTCAGTCGCACATAGTATTGACAAGCATTTGACAGTTTTGTTTTGACAGGATATAACACTGGCCAAGGAAATCACGCAACTCACGTTCACGCGAAGGCGGAGTCCTGACCCCAGGAAATTCTGTAGGTACTACCTAAATGCTCTGCTTCTGGGCACAAACAGCTTGCTTTTTAGACACTGTTTTTGCGGTTTTTCGACTTTGCTGATTTATTATGACGAACACCAAGGCCAAGCAATTTCAAAGTGGAAACTTAATCTTATCACTGTAGCCACATAACCATATGCAAAGAAAACAAAAACAGTGTGTGACATCACGTGTTTTTCCTCAACAGGACAAAGTAGTTGAGGGAGCGAACTTTATGGCGACTTATGCATGAATGGTGGCAGCTTCCGAGAGTTGTTTTTCGGCGGTTTCGGCTGCTGTTTGCCTGAGTAGCGATGCTCAAACACATTGCCTGCGGCCTGGCCACCGCAAAACAGTCTTCATCATATTTTAGTGACACGGCGCAAATTTAAGAGGGATGCGGATCGCGCTTTCAAGTGCATGCCGCACTTTCTTTGGATCAGTTTATAAACGTCTTTCAGATACAAATATTTTGGGTCCCGCACAAAACGTCCAGACTTTCGCTTTCGCGCACTCGATAACCGCGACTTTCTGAAGTGATCTCTGCTCGTGTCAAGTCATATTCATTTTTCACACACCATCGTCCGACGAGTTTATACATAAATCCTCACTTGACCGAGAAGTGCTGCCCAGCGCCGTTGGCGCGCCCAAATTTACGCCAGTTTATCACTCGTGTCATGGACCCACAAACAAAGTTCGCCTTGAGTCGAGTGGTCAGACTCCACGGCAGGCAGAAAGGGCCCGTGGCTAGCCGTGGCCCCTTTAGAAAGTTTGGAAGACTTGACGATTTAGCAGGCTTTTATTTTTCGATGGAAGTTTCCGGACTCAGAGTCCGGACCGTTGTGCAGACTGCACCCAAGACGCAGGTAAATCAAAGTAACCAGGTTAGTTACAACAGGCACCATTACATTACTACAACTCAACAGCAACTGCCAGAAAATACTGTTCCCTGCTCTTTCACAGCTTCTCGAAATCGCAAAATATACTGGCAAAAAGTTATTATAAACGACAAATACAGTATTTCGCTTCAATCAATCAACAACAAGCGACATCATCGCAAATGCGATCAGCGATCTGCATGTAGTCAGTGGTGTCGTACATATTCGCTGCATCCAATCGATTCGTGATTCGATACAAATGATAATTGATGGGAACGAACGGTTGGTTGACCGGTAGTCCGATTGTGATCACCTGATCAACCTGTTCAGCTAGTTGAGTGGCTGTAGTGAATGGCACCGGACAGCAATTCACCGCTGAGTCCCAGCTGGAAAGAGAACGCTCGTATCGTCTAACCACGAGCTCATGAGACGCATGTTACGGTTCTACGTGTTTCGAAACTTTTCGAAAACAAGAGAAAGAGATATCGACTATGCATAAGCACGACCAATTTCTCTTTCTTTTGTTTTCGAAATGTTTCGAAACACGTGGAACCGTAACAGTCGTCTCATGAGCTGGTGGTTGGACAATACAATTATGGTATGCGCGATTGCGATCGAATATCGATACTATCTTGGTCACCACATGGCCCCTTCTGATCACCGATATGATGTTTCGAAACTTTTTTGTACAACTATATTTTCGGCAACGGCTACAGCGGACGACATCACTAAATCTTGAAACGTCATGAGGTCGAAACATCTGAATGGGATAAAAATTTATAAGGGCGCCCTTAGTCATAGTGGAAAATGGAAATGGAAATGCAAAAAATAATCCATGTCCAAGTTTTCCATTTCCATTTTCCAGTATGACTAAGGGCATATTGGAAAATGGAAAATGGAAATGAAACTGCAGCAGTCATGTTTTGACATGTGACAAAAGCATTTTCTGTTCCACCCAATTCTCGGCAGCTGATTGGTCAGATTTCACACAGAAAATGTTTTGTTTCATTTCCATTTTCCATTTTCCAGTATGCCCTTAGTCATAATGGAAATGGAAATGGAAAACTTGGACGGACATAGAATATTTTTTGCATTTCCATTTCCATTTTCCACTATGACTAAGGGCGCCCTAACGATATTCACTCACTATCCCTCAGAAATCAATATCACATAAGTGCTTGCGTCCGATCGACGTTGACTTGGTACGAGCACGTGGGTCATCGCCATTTTCAGACCGCTGAAAGCAACAAATCCGCACCTGCTAATTTGAAACATCAGCTCGTTCATTTTTGAAACATCAAAAACACTGACTAGTCAATATCAGAGATGCCATTCACTTGAAGTGGATTGATGCTGTTCACGATCTGTTCAATTTCGCTCTGCGAATTGTGATCCATCAAACTGAATGCCACAGCTGTTCGCTCGTCGGGGCTGCTGCAAAACAACTGGCTCACGTCCAGGTATAGGGTGATATTTTCGAAAACGGTGTAAAGGTCAGTTGGGTGTGAAGGTCGGTGGAAAGCTCGGTCGACAGCACACTGTGGATAGACCTCGGTGTAAACATGAAACATTCTACGTTAATATAGTGTTTCCTTTTTATGCAAGTCAAAGGAAACAAGCTATCCCACGTTATAACTCAACTCCAGTTTGGGGTCGAGATTTCAGAAACCAATGAAAGAGATTAAGAATGTGTCCTTGTTAATCCAAGCACGACACTCAGCAGCAAACATGGTGAAATGTTTCATTGACATGCTGGCAGTGCACACGCACAAAGCTCACAGTGAGCATGTGAAACATTGTTGTTGTTAGATTCCACAGGCAAACTTTGACACGTTTTTGCCAGCTGCTTGATTGAATCGAAATTGTAATCTCGACCTCAACTAGAAGTTCAGTTATAACACGGGCCCGCGCGTTTCCTTGGACCAAGAAAAACAGGAAACACTATAACAGGCAATGTTTCACGTTTACACCGAGCTACGCCGACCGAGCTTTCGACCGAATTTTACACCGACCTTTACGCCCAACTGACCTTTACACCGTTTCGAAAATTCCACCCATAGTATGTATATTTCCAAATTCGCTGCTGCACAGTAAACCACGCCCCATACATACTGTGGTTAATGTCACGTTCTAAACACGAACGCTAACCACGCGCACAGATCTGAAACATTGCGCCTGGCCGGCTGGCAAGCTGCACGTGTGGCTGTTGCCCGAATGTTTCAAAGGTTGACTTTCGGGTTTAGAACTTGACATTAACTATGGGGCGTACTTTACTGTGCGGTCACGAATTTGGAAATTTACTATACGATCAAAATAAATGTTAAGGGCGGACTCGTGTTTTTAAATCATCCGGAATCCTTGCATACGGAAATATCAAAACATTTCCGGTGTCCGGAATAAAAATGTTTCCGAGATTTCGCAAAATTTTCCTTGCCAGTATTCCGGATTTGATCTGTCCGGACTCGATTTAGGGCACGCACCTGAAATGGACAAACGCCGCGTGGTTACAGGACTGGCTGATGTTGAGCTGGGCGGTTAGATTCGTCATAATTTGAAAGGTCTGCAAATTTATGTGATCAAATATCGCGCTGAACACATTTTTTCACATTATGTTTGTTCAAGCAAGATCCACCGAAATAAACCAACTAACAAACCGATTGGATATCGCGACCCAAACGCTCAGATGTCTCAACCACGAAAACGATGTCGGCGTAGCCTACGTATAATGATCGTGTGCGGGTGCGGGAAATGTGCAACAGGTGCAGACTATGGAACCTTTTCTATTGTGGTGCTGAAACCGATTAAACCGTTACTCACGTGGTTGTGATTGTGCTTGAATACCGGTGGTCATCAACACGACAGCAAACAACACGTGGATAACTGCAATTAGCAAAAGCTTGTATTGTTTTAAATTTCTAGATAAAGTATTAAAATGTAGACACATTTGGTTTACCAAAAGGTTCCATCTGAATCGACAAGTTTAGCAGAACACGAATTCTGGATTAGTGAATAGGAACAGGCAAAAATTGGGAACATTCACTCGACAGCAAGGTGCACAACGGAAACCATAATAACTTTCTAAGTGAGTTTCAACTCAATTTATATCACATTTTTGTTGTTCTAAGGTGTTGTTCACTTCCAGAGCAAGCTGATAACGGATCACGGGAGGCGTTACCGCGACTGGTGTGACCTTTGTTATCAGTCACGAATTTGGTGTTTGTTTTTGCAATTTCTCTTATGACTGCGTGCGACTAAAAAACCAAGTGCGAAAGATTAAGGATCTTATTGTTCACCGACACAGTGACTTGCTGCTACATATACCTTGTTGAAATTTTCATCTTGTTCGATGACTGACAGTTTTTTTGCGCCTGGGGTATCGTCAAATTCTGATGTGCAAACATGTCACTTTTCTGGTCAATTTGCTCTCAGATTTTTCCACATGAAACATCATGCAATCAAGCCTGGTCCTGAGTCTATAGTTACAAAAACCAGAAAATAGGTATCTACCCATGCGTGTCGTAAAGCACTTTCAAACTACAGGTGAACCTTTTGAGACACCCTATTGACAAACAAAGCGCCGTTGGGGAACTGCTGAAATTTGATGACATAAAAAACACTTGTTTCAGTGTGTCGAAGCTCGGTATGTTGACATACATTAGGACAGCATATGGACACAAGAGGAAAACCATTAAACTCATTTTTTCCCAAACATCTCGTGACGTAACGTTTCAGAATCAGCTGCGGTTGCCGTTTGTGTACAATAAAACCGGAAACTGATGTTGTTAGTTCCTAAGTAACCAAAACAGCTTCCGGCGTTCGCATGCAGTAAACCTAGAAAACGATCACCTCTATTCAGACAAGTCAGCTGTTGCAATGTATTCTAGGTAGTTCCCATCCCATAATGTATCGTCATCATCATAATTGACGAACGGGCATTTTATGCAACTTTACCGCCTAAAGTAGCCATGAACAGCTCGGTCCCAGAGCCCGAATGGTGGACGGCGCGAGTTCCGGAGCCGGAACCGGAGCACGAACCAGAACCGGAACCCGAAGCAACATTGCTTGAATCAAATCGTCCGATTGTGTATGTGATCGTCTGTGTGACCTGGATCTCGTTGATAATCACCGGGAACCTATGGGTGGTCGTTTCCATCATACGCACGAAACTGCAAAGAAAGGTAGAATTAATGAATAACCTCATCTTTATGTAAATTCAGGCGGACAATTGCGATAACTTTCCTTTCTTCAGACGGTCGATGCAATAAGTGACCGCCCACTTCGAATGTGTACACTCAAAACCAAACCCCATCTGATGTTTCAGAACGTCGTCTACCTGTACGTCATGTCGGTGTCCGTCTCCTCCATGCTCATCGCTCTACTCGTGCTGCCCGTCTATCTCGTGTCGTTGGTTGGCGTTCTCACAAGTACGCATACATATGGGCTCCCTTATAATCGGAGAAATTTTTATTAATGCAAAAAATGAGAAAAAATAATACGAAAATTCATAGGTTGGCTGTGCAAACTGTGCCATTTCACACTGGATCTGTGTGTCAGCGCCAACACGCTATCGCAAATGGCCGGCGCGTACTTTGAATGGCAGAATAGTGTGAAAGGTATACATAATTTAGGATTTAGCAGAGGAATACAGTCTATATTGACCATTTTCTGTGTGACCCTCTATATGGTGAACAGTTTTTTCAACGCGGTTTTGGTCCCGATCTGCCGTCAGCCTCGTAATTTTTCCCTCTCACTCAACATTACGGTGGACTTTTGTGACAAAAATGGCCGATCCATGTCACGATAGAGGGTAGAGACTGTAATCGGGTCAAAACATTCGTGGAAATGCATTTGAGCGAAGCAACAAAACCTTTTGCAGCCAAACCACTCAGCTACCGCAACCACGCGTTTCGTTTGGCCCTTTTATGGCTGTTGGCCTTCCTGTTCTCATTCTCATCTGCGTTCGAGTACGATTTTCTGGCCAAAACCGGCCAATGCGGTCTGAATGTCCCACCGAGCGTGATGAAAGGGGTCAAACTGTCTCACATGATTCGAAACACGCTCATTCACCCGCTGTTCACAATTGTGATTAATCTGCGAACCATCTGTAGTCCATCGGTGAATAGGAAAATTGCGATCTCGCTGCTGACTTTGAGCATTTCCTACGTTTTGCTGTCGGTTCCTTTAACCGTTTTCGATTTTTGTGTTGTTTTGGGAGAGGTGCATGTGTTCGACCACATTCGCACCGATTTTCAACTGTTGGCGTTCGCATATGAATGGTTCTCGGTGGTCGTGTTTCTCTGCTTTGATCGCTCGATTCGCAATGCTTGCTTTTGTCGCACACAATAGGTTTTTGTACATATCAATTTGTTGATTTTATACCATATGGTCCATGTCCATACGTTGGTAAAGGCAAACTACGTCAACACGAGCCCGATTTCGCAGCTGGCAGAATAGTGAAACATTCATACGTGGCTACTTACTTGGGAAATGTTACACGTTGAAGAATACAAAGCGGAGCATAATGATTTTCTCTTTCTATTCGCTTGGAATACACACCACCTTCGAAATCGGGCTCGTGTTGGCGTAGTTTGCCTTTATATTCATAATGCACCTTAGCAGGCTTTCGGTATGGATATGACGTGAGCGCTTGCGTTCCAATCATATCGTAGAATTTGAACACCAAAACGAATGATCTTGATTGATTTGTGTATTACTATGACTGGCATTTGTTTGGATTTCATTTTTCCAGATTTTTCGCTCTCTTTATAACATTTCGAACCTTGGCTCTGCCCACACACTGTAACTATCCGTATCCATTTTTATCTGTTCTCGTTTTGTAATATATTGGTGCGCCAGCGACGGCGGCCACTCATTGCTGATTAAATACTCATATAAAAATAGCATCAGCTGGACATCAGACAAACATTGACGGTGCCACAAGTCAGGTGCAGGCTCCACCAAAGACCAAACAAAAAAAAATCCTGGAAAAAAAAAACCAAACCAAAAAAAAAACCAAACCGAACATTTTCGATTATCATGCTTTGTGTTTCGGGTCAGGTTAAAACAAACAAAAAAAAAAAAAAAAGCTAAGGGAAACAGCAAACCTTGAATTATTAATAATGAAATTACCGCCAAGTTTCCACAATGCCTGAATAGAAATTCATAAATATGACTAACGTCATTGTTGAGTGCACCAACATACCGTATATTTCTTCGAAATTATCCCATTAAACGTTGTTATTGTGTTTGTTCCAGGTCAGTGAACCATGACGGCTCGTGCGGATGCATGCACGTGACGTCAATACAGCTCTCTTATTGGAAGGCTTTGTTGTCAGAAAAAATACTGTATGTGTACTGTTGGTAACAGAAGTAAACTCGGTTTACTTCCTTTCGGCCATTCAAACCTTCCTTTAAGTCCAGATATTCAAACAAAATGTCAAATCCTGAACCAGAGCCCAAGTCAGAAACGGAACCAGAACCAGAAGCTGAACCGAAGCCGGTGGCATTTCTGTCCCATGACGTCTACATCGGCGTGGTGATTCTGTGGATGTTGCTGATCGTTATCGGCAATTTCCATCTGATTTACTCAATGGTCAATGCAAAACTAATGAAAAAGGTGTCGCAAATTTCGGCTAATTGTTCAGGGCGTCAAGTCTGGCAGCCCTGAATGAGCGCGAGAAATATATCTAGCGGGGCCGAGTTAATGACGAGGGTTGACGATATGAGTATAAGCCCAAATTTCTGTACTTTCGGGCTTGCTCTGTTTTTCACACAGGTCGATATCATAATCGGTGATCGGATCGGTCTACACCAGTCACGTCACGACAATGTAATTCGATCGGACTACCTAATGTAGTACATAGTCGCGTTGATGCGATGTGCCTGTGGGTGGTATTTTCGAAACGGTGTAAAGGTCAGTTGGGTGTGAAGGTCGGTGGAAAGCTCGGTCGACAGCTCAGTATGATAGACCTCAGTGTAAACTTGAAACATTCCACGTTAATAACAGGCAATGTTTCACGTTTACACCGAGCTACACGCCGACCGAGCTTTCAACCGAACTTTACGCCGACCTTTACGCCCAACTGACCTTGACACCGTTTCGAAAATTCCACCCTACGACTAGGTAGACCCGATCACATTCGATCACCGAGTTTGATATCGACAACGGTGCTGTTTAGTATGACGCAGTGCAAACTTGCACAGGACATTCTGCACATCTACGTCATCAGTGTCGCTGCCTCGAGTACCGTTATCGCGTTGTTGGTGTTGCCCGTCTACATCGTCGGGTTTGCCGGCCTACTTTCCGATTGGGTGTGCAAACTGTGCGGATTCAATCTACAGCTGTCGATTGGAGCCAATATTCTCTCGCAAATTGTCGGCGCCTATTATCAATGGCAGAAATTGGCGAAAGGTGGGCATATGTAGTTGTTACATACCGGAGTTTTCCATTTATAGCCCCTCGCGAACAGGGCCCCAGTGGAGCACTCTTTCGAAAATGCTTTAAATGGATCCCATTGGGCTGTATCCGGGATTTTATTTCATCCTGGCTCAAAGTTGATTGTGAAAAATTACTGTTGGTAGGCGAACAGAGCCCCGGGGGCTCTAACCGGAAAATTTCGATTTGTAAGTTGACTGTTGACTTTGGACAAAGTCACCTGGCTATGTTTCTTCAGTCTTGTCTGATTTGAAAGTCAAACTCATCTGATCTGTTGTGATGGTGCTCAGCTGTAGTTCTGCAGGTCATCACCAGGTGGTGCACCCGGCCATCGTCAGGGCCGCATCCATCTATGATGTATGAAACATCAACTTCCTTTTCCAGGCAACACAATTAGTGCACGTGAACACGTTTGTCGCGTGGGTACGGTGTGGCTGGTGGCAACGTTGTGGGCGACTAATGCCCTTGTCAAGGATGGGTTGGCGCCTTCAGGTATGGTCCATCCGTCAACTCATGACACTTTTTGTCAGCTGAAACGTTTGACAGGATCCAGTGCTGTTCCAGTTCCGGTTGGCTTACGAAAAAGAAAAGAAAGAGAAATCGGTTTTTATTTTATTTTTGTACGCCGTTTTCTCTGACATTGCCTTGCGGAGGAACAACTTTTCACAACGGAACCTGAACCTCCAAAACAAAAGTTCCATGAGCTGATGGGTGGACTATACTTGTTTTCATTAGGTACCTATTTCCATATTGACAAAAAACGATGAAAAATATTAACTGTGTTTGAATGCCAATTTCGACCAGTTTCATAGACGAGAACGGTGGTGCACCAGGTCATCGTCGGTGTGATTGCACAAAATTACAACATGATTCAAAAAAAACATGCCAACTAATTCTATGCTTAAATCCATTGCAGGCGACTGTGACTTGACGGACTACTCAACGATGTCGAAAGTGTCGCAGGCGCTGAGTGCCTTCTTGTACATGCTGATCGGTCCATTCCTGATCATCTGCATCAACGTGACCACTTTTGTCAGTTGTCTCAACAACCGCCGTGTCGCATCGATGCTGTTGTGTCTGGTGTGCACGTACGTGCTCCTGCTCACGCCCGTCAACACCATCGAATTTCTGCACACATTCAAACGAATTTCGGCCAAGAAACATAATGACTTGCGACATCTGTTCACGCTGATAGCGTTCACGTTCGAATGGCTGTCGATTTTGATCTTTATCTATTTCGATCCGGACATCCGAGCTGCGGTCAAGACGCCGCCTTGTCATTGTTGTATTGGGAAGGTTGTAGCAGCACCAGGTCCGGAACCGACAACACCGAAAGCCAGTCATCGTAAACGAAGTACGCGTCAATGAAAAACAATTATTGCGGAGCAGATAAAAAGCATGTTTATTTTGATGTGGATGCGACATTTTGCCAGTTGTATACGGTTTTTCCAAGAAATCTGTCTCGAAATTTTTCCCGCACGGGTTTTGTTTGCTAACGCGGCTTCATTGGACGGTCATAGTCTGGGTCGGGTTGAAAACGAAAGTGACAATGGGTCTCGTAAAGGAATTGTTTTCAGAGCGTACAGGTCACTTTTTGTTGGTTCACATTTTTATTACATTCTCACTTTCTTTGGTAAAACCGCTGCTCATAATTCTCGAAAAATTGCCTGCTGTGTTTGCATTTCTTTTTTGGAATGGTGTTGTGCTGGACTCCGAAAGTTTCTGGACACCACTGTACATAACCGTCAAATAATAATGTAATAATAATAACGTCACCTGTTTGCAGCGGTTGTCAATTAGTCATCTTTATAAATATGTCCTCGCTCAGCCATCGTTTTGTCTAATTCACAGCAACGTTGCTTATTATGTGCGTTATTTTTAACAACGGGATCACGAAAAACACATAACGATGCGAAAAAAGCGTGACCGGCTTCATATTGTATTCACCCGGATCATCGCCTCGTCAGTTTTTGGGTTCCTTTTTATATTCTACTGGTTGTTCTGCACAACAAATCTAAACCCAAAATACAAGCATGAAACATCAGAACATAATGAAATGCTGGCCACAAACATCGGTACGGGCACGACGAGATAGGTATTCACCGAATAATTGTACCGTTATGTAAAAGTAACGATGATAATATCGACTCAATGATCAGATCATGGTTCCGACAGGTGCTAACAAAATGGTTTGAAAACAAAAATACTGTAGGTGCATGTATACGAACATGAAGGGCTGAATGCAAGGCCACACATAGGGGCTGTAAATGGGGGCACTTAGAAGAATTACACACGTTTTTATTATGCATGGTGTTGAATAGTGGTGGGTCCTGTGAAGCTTGTTGATCTCATCACGAGCATGCAATGTTTCCAAAGACGATACAAAGTCAAGAAAGGTGTGTCTTGCCTGACTTTGCAAGACAGGACCAACGGGCGAGTTCAGCAAGCTTGGGACAAATTAGCTCTCATTTCAGCAAACCCCAGTTTTTAAGCTCATTGACCATAAACAGAAAAAATTAAAAAATATCAGAAAAAATACATACATATCATCACTGCTACTATTTGCAGTAGTTGTGTTTGTACACGTATCTGCACGTCTTGCACTTGACGTAGCAACAATGGACGTACTTGCAATGGCAGTTCTCCTGCTTCTCCACCAACACCGAGTGATAGCCGCGACCACAGCACATGCTGTCGCAACCGTTGTGACTGGTCGATGTCGCATTGCATTCACTGCAAGCAAAGCCGGCTTGTTCGTTCGTTTCGTTCCCGTGGTAGCTCATTTACAGATCTGCTTTCGCAAATGGATTTTGCATCGAGCCAACGTCGCAGTGCAAGTCCATCACACAAATCCGTGGTACTTTCTGGTTGTGAAGCCTGGCGGTGCACCAGGTCATCGTCAGCTGACTTCAAAACCTTTCAAGAACCACTCAGACTGAGACCATTTATCAAGGACACATACACTTCTCAATCATACATCAAAGCAGTGCTCGTCAATATCTACATACAAATGTAGATCATGGAAACTGTGATCATTTTTGACACGCGTGTTGTGGAAATCGTCTGGTGAACAAAAATCCCAAGTCAATTGTGATACAAAGATCATGCATCAGTGTCTACACTCTGCCATCGCCCAAGCTCACCGTCCCGCAGTCCCCATCGACCCGACCCTCGCATCGGCCGAACAATAATCTGGTGATTTACGGATGTAGACCAGATCGGTGTCACCCACCGCTCCCATCAGCGCCACGGGCTCGAACTGCGAAAAGGTTCAAAATTGTTCTGCCATTCGATGAGACGAAACACAACCGTATAACACGGTAAAATCGAACAATTCTGCATGAGCGGGTCACAAGTGCATTAATGTGAGGTTCACCAGAGCACAAGCACGCATATACATAAGACCACAATGAATCGCAGAGCGACACTTTTTTACAACTTGCAAATCTCCAAACTGTATTCAGATTGTTCACCTCCAATTTCGTATTTCCATTCAGCTGCTGGAATTGCACGTTGGTGTTGTGTCGTTTCAGCGGGTTCTGCACCGCGTACTCTGACGTCATCAACTTGGCTGAATGTGAGTCCTCGAAATGTTCGTGTGACATTGAAATGTCCCCTCCGTTGTTGTCATTACGATTTCTGTTGTTGTTCGCGCTCAGCTTACCCGTCGCTCGCACCTCGGTCGCACGACCGTAACGTTCCTTCAGTCTGGAAACCGAAAAATTGGTGTGGGTAAAACTGACGACATCTACAGTATACTACTAAAACAGGAAGACGTATTGTATGTGAAGGGCGGACGGGTCAATTTTCACGGGTAGCTTTGGGTATGCTAACGGGTCTTCGGGGGGGGGCACGGCGCTGTAGCCGGGCCATAGGCACGGGTCCCGTCTAGTTATTCACAATGGCGATAACTCAACGGTACACCGCCGCCGGTCCGGTAAATTACCAGTAGTCGAATTATTGAAACGTTGATCCAAAATACCGACTTCAAACTGATATCATTCAAGCTCGGCAGCACTTTCCAGCACGTTTTCAAACTGCAGCTGCTCGACACGCCGTGGCACTTGCATTTGGTCTCCAGACTTTGCGCTGCGATCTGAATCGATGTGACAAGATAAGATACGCCTCTGTGATGTTAAGTTGAATCAGTCAAAATTAAATTCTTTGCCCTAACCGCTCTGCCCACATTATTGTTGTGCTGGTTCATTTTCGCTCGCGGCGTCAGGAATTCGGCACCGCGCATAAATTCATCCAAACTGATCGACGACATGTCAGCTGGCGTCAGTCGGTTCACCTTGAGAATTCAGGCAAAGTCAGAATTATTTCGACCAAAAGAAAAGTTACGAATCACGAATTCAATTTCACCTTTCTCAATCGCCTGTTTCGTTTCTTCCTCCATGGAGCATCCGCCCACTCCATGCTCACTTTGCGGCCATACATTGTGTTGTCGCTACAGCCTTCCCACTGAAAACTGTGATGTTTCATTCAGATTGCAGC